>CM046031.1:7693387-7808387 GCA_025215565.1 Flaveria ramosissima
GTTTTAAATAATTTAAATTAAGGGAAGAAAATACCAAAATGTATTTTGAATTTAAACATATTAATAAAACTTTGATAAACAAAATGAATAATTAATTAAATAAAATTTTGAATTTATAAAATCATTTTAGAAATTTTCAGAATTAATTAAATTTTTTTTTTTTTGAAACAGAAATAATAAAGAAAAATATAAAATAAAAGAAAAGGGAAAAAGGGGGGTTGCCGGGGTCGAACCCGGGACCTCCCCTTGGGGATAAGGTGCGGGAACCAGTGAACCAGGGCCATGGCCTTGGTTCACTTTGGTTTGTTTTGATTTTAAACCGAGTCGCCCCGGTTTCCCCCAATCCGATGAACCCTAGGTTCATCCAATCTACAATTGACCCTCGATTCGATATTAAACACTCGAATCATCATAGGGCTTTTGTTCATCGACCAAAAACGAGTGGGTAACAGGTTTTGATTACCTGTTTGGATGAGATTAAGGAGGGTTTCGAGTTCGGATGTGATTCGAAAGTTCTTGAATTGGGGCTTTATGATTGAGAGGTTTTCTTGTGCAATTGAGGGTTCAGGGAGTTTAGGAACTTCAAAGTGAATCCGAAACCCTCAATTTATAGCTTCGATTACACGGTTTCGGGCTTAACACACTCGATTAAAACCGCGTTCGAAGTTTACCCAAATTAAGAGATTCGAGCTGTTAATTGCAATTCTAATTGATTGATTGATTGCTTAAGCCGCGTATTAAGTTTAGGGATAATTAATTTGATTGGAGTTGCGAATTTGGGCAGGATTTGATTTGGATGTTTACATCGGTTAGCCTTAGTTCGATTAGGAAGGTTTGCAATGAGCGGGAACTCAAATTGGGTAGGGATTTGAGTTCGAAACATGGGGCCGAGGGGTTTGGGCGGTTTGATTGGGTCAAAAATGCTTTCAAAATGGTGATTTGTAACTCGCCGGAGCTCGCCGGAGCTCGCCGGCGCCGTTGCCGGAAAAGCGGGGGAAAACCGATGAAGTTTGGGCAAATTACACAACTAGTCCCTCCACTTTGGTTTCTACAATTAAGCTTAAATTCTTAATTTATGTTTCATAACTTGCATTAAGACCCCCTCAACTTTTTAAACCTTAATTATTCAATTATATTATTATATTATTATTATTATTATTATATTATTATTATTATTATTATTATTATTATTATTATTATTATTATTATTATTATTATTATTTGTTATTACTACTGCCATTATTAACATTATAATTGTTATTGTTACTTTTAAAGTTGTTATTATCATCATTATTATTATTAATATTATTATTATTATTATTATTATTTTGTTATTAAAATTATTATTATTATTATTAATATTGTTATCACTATTATTATTACTAATAAAATAAACTTTTACTAACGAGGCCACGCACAAGCATAAATGAATAAAGTAAAAAGAAAATACAGGATGTTACAGTCTCCCCAACTTAAATTAATTTCGTCCCGAAATTAAAAATAACGAAAGTTACAAAAACAAAGAAGGATAAGTCTTCCTCATATGATCTTCACGCTCCCAAGTAAATTCGCTCCCCGTTTGTTCTCCCATCGAACCTTTACAATTGGGGTAGTAGAGGTTCTAGTCTTCTTCATAATGCGATCCATGATTTCGACTGGTTTCTCCACGAAATGCAGGGACTCGTCGATCTGGATGTCTTCCAATGGCACATGCAAGTCATCGTCGGCCAAACACTTCCTCAGGTTCGAGACGTGGAAGACCGGGTGAATTCCACTAAGGTCAGAGGGTAGTTCTAGTTTGTAGGCCACTTTCCCGATTCTTTTCAGAACCTTGAAAGGTCCTACAAACCTCGGAGCTAACTTACCTTTCCTTCCAAAACGAACCACACCCTTCCACGGCGAGACCTTGAGAAGGACCATCTCCCCAACTTGGAATTCTAGCGGCTTGCGACGTTTATCGGCATAGCTCTTCTGTCGACTCCTAGCTGTTTCCAAGTTCTTGCGGATAATAGCAACTTATCGGTCGTCTCTTGTATGAGTTCGGGATCGGTGATAAGATTTTCGCCCATGTCGGTCCAGCAAATCGGGTGAACGACATTTACGACCATAAAGTGCTTCAAATGGTGCCATTTGGATGCTCGAATGGTAACTATTGTTGTAGGAGAATTCTGCGAGTGGTAGGTGTGTATCCCAGTCACCACCAAAATCGAGAGAACAGAGAGACGCAAAGGTTCCAGAGTTTGGATCGTCCGCTCGGTTGACCATTGGTTTGGGGATGGTAAGCCGTACTTAAATCCAATTGCGTACCCAGAAGTTCTTGCATAGAAGACCAGAAGTGAGAAGTGAAACGAGCGTCTCGGTCGGATATGATATGAAGGGGCACACCGTGACGGCTTACGATCTCGTCGATGTAAATCCGAGCTAATCTTGATGTCTTATACGTGTCGCGTATGGGTATGAAATGTGCCGACTTGGTCAATCGGTCGACGATTACCCATATGCTATCGTGCCCACGAGGTGTCCGAGGTAGTTTGATTATGAAGTCCATGGATATATGTTCCCATTTCCACATGGGAATTTCGGGCTGTTCGAGCAATCCACTTGGACGTTGGTGCTCCGCTTTAACCTTCGTGCATGTAAGACACTTAGCGACGTAGGTTGCTATGTCCCTTCATTCCGGGCCACCAATATTGACTCCGCAAGTCCATGTACATCTTATCGGAGCCCGGGTGAATAGAATAGCGAGTCTGATGTGCTTCATTCATGATAAAAGCTCGAAGGTTATTGTGTTTGGGGATCCAGATTCGGTTCGCGAAATATATCAACCCATTGGCTCTTGCTTCCAGTTGGGCTACAAGATTGGGCTCAAGTTCATCTTTCATACTCTCCTCGCTTTGTACTGCTTGCTGGGCTTCTCGAATGCTTGACTCGATGTCACACTCGATCCTCAAGTTTTTGTAGTAACACGGTAGTATTGTGAACATCAAGTCGGACTTCTGTATCAAACTCTCCCAATGTATCGAACCACTGCCGACGGTCGCGAATTTCTTGAACGGAGACCATCTTTTGGTGTGTCTTCCTACTCAATGCATCGGCTACGACATTTGCCTTGCCGGGGTGGTATCGGATGTCGCAGTCTTAGTCACTAATTAGTTCCACCCAGCGACGTTGCCTCATATTGAGATCCTTCTGATTGAAGACATGTTGGAGGCTCTTGTGGTCCGTGTACACTATACATTGCGTGCCGTATAGATAATGTCTCCAGATTTTTAAGGCAAAGACCACCGCTCCGAGCTCGAGATATCGTGCGTCGTGTAATTTACCTCGTGAACCTTCAATTGTCTCGAGGCATAAGCTATGACCTTTCCTCGTTGCATAAGAACACAACCAAGGCCTTGTTTCGACGCATCGCAGTATACCGTGAAGTCGTCATTCCCATCCGGTAGGGCCAGAATAGGAGCATTGCATAACTTGTGCTTCAATGTCTCAAACGCCTCTTCTTGTTCGGCTTTCCACTCGAACGGCTGGTTCTTCTGGGTCAAGAACGTGAGTGGTTTTGCGATTTTTGAGAAATTGGCAATAAATCGTCGATAATACCCGGCTAGGCCAAGAAATGATCGAACTTCCGTCGGCGTTGTGGGAGCCCTCCAATTCTTCACGGCTTCCACCTTTGCAGGGTCGACGTGAATTCCTTGACTATTCACGACGTGCCCTAAGAATTGTACTTCCTCCAGCCAGAACTCGCATTTCGAAAACTTCGCGAACAGTTGTTCCTTCTTTAACAGATTGAGGATTTGTCGAAGGTGGAGTTCATGATCAGAGTGAGACTTGGAATAGATAAGAATGTCATCGATGAACACAATGACAAATTTATCTAGGTATGGCTTGCACACTCGGTTCATAAGGTCCATGAAGACCGCAGGAGCATTGGTTAAGCCGAAAGGCATAACCATAAACTCGTAATGCCCGTACCGAGTGCGGAAAGCAGTCTTTGGGATGTGTCGTCGTCGTGGACTCGCAGTTGGTGATAACCCGAACGCAAGTCGATTTTTGAAAAGATTGTGGCTCCTTGGAGTTGATCGAAGAGGTCGTCGATACGAGGAAGGGGATACCGGTTCTTGACGGTTAACTTGTTGAGCTCCCGGTAATCGATGCACATGCGAAATGACCCGTCTTCTTCTTCACAAATAAGACAGGTGCACCCCAAGGAGAAGAACTAGGGCGGATAAAACCCTTCTCGGATAATTCCTGGAGTTGGCTAGAGAGTTCTTGCATTTCAGATGGTGCGAGTCGGTAAGGTGATTTGGCCACGGGGCTCGCTCCCGGGATCAAGTCGATTTTGAATTCAACTTCCCGTACAGGAGGTAACCCACTAAGGTCGTCGGGAAATACTTCAGGGAATTCTCGTACAATTGGAACATCCTTAAGTTCCTTCCCTTTGACTTTAGTGTTGACTACGTAAGCCAAGAATGCTGGATAACTCTTACTCAGGCATTTTCGAGCTTGAGTGCATGTCATAAGCTTGAGTCTTTTGGAAGACCGTTCACCGAACACCTTCAACGTGTCTCCGGACGGTAAGGGTATGCGAATGCACTTCTCAAAACAAACGATCTCAGCATGATTCTTCGATAACCAATCCATGCCAATAATAATGTCGAAACTCCCGAGCTTCATAGGAATAAGGTCGATAAGAAATCTATGATCGTCGAGGCACAATAGACAATCACGAATGACCACGTCGACGGTGATCGGTTCTCCATCGGCAACTTCAACAGTGAGAGGTCTTCCCAAATTCGTACGAGGTTTCGCAAGTATCGGTTCGAATTCTAAGGAAACGAAAACTCCTATCGGCACCCGAATCAAATAGTACGTAAGCATAGGTATCATTAATAAGAAACATAAGTGTAGGTTTAAAAAGGCACTTAGGCATAAACCAGGAATTTTTAGAGAATTCTACGGAGATAGGGTTGAAATTACGTACCGTTCACTACATCGTTGTTCGCCTGAGCTTGGTTTGCGTTGATGTTGAAGGCACGGCCACGAGCTTGTGGAACATTGCCCACAAGACGAGGGCACTGGGGTCGGTAGTGACCCGGTCCCCGCAATTGTAGCAGGGCCGGTTTGGTTCCGTCACTGCGTTCCCCATTGCTCGGCGACATGTTGCCACGAGATGCCCGTATTTGCCACATAGTGTGCAGATGCGACACGGGAGATTCCCCGGATGATGATGGTACTTACATGTGTTGCACAAAGGTAGAGGGCCTGCATAAGCCCTTGCCACGGGCACTTGTGCTGCCGGTGCAGTCCCGGGAACACACTGTCGCTGGGGGGTGGCTTAGGAGCGGCCACGGCGTAGGAGTGCCGGTGCCGTTACAACAACTTCCTCTTGTTATCAGCCCTAACCTCCTGATCTCTTCAGGGACCGTCTTCTCAGTTTTCTTGGCACCTTTGCAGACATGGTGCCTGCTCGGATGTGATTCTCGGTCAGCTGTGCAGTGATAGTGATAGCTCCTCCAGGGTTGCGGGTCGGCTACCCACCACGGCATCCTGGATTTGGGGCGGCACACCCTTAATGAATTTTCCACATTCCGTGAAACAGTATCCACCATGTGTGGCAGCAGTATGCTCAGTTCATGATGACGGGTAGAATATGCCAGATGGTTCCCGCCATCCTGTTTCAGGTTCCAGAATTCCTCCTCCAATTTCTGAATTTCACTTCTCGGACAAAACTTGGCATGGCTATGTTCTTGAATTCCTCCCAAGTTAAGGCCAGATCGCGTCGGGGCCTCGGTTTCTCTTTTCACTGTTCCACCACGTTAAGGCCCTTTGCTGCAGCATACTGGTGGCATACCTCACTTTGAGTGCTTCGGGGCACTCACAATTTACAAAAGGTGTTCTCCATACCTTCAAACCATTCTAGGAGACCGGTGGCGCCTTCCTTGCCACTGAAACTGGGAGGCTTGCATGAACTAAAGTGCTTGAAGGTGCACTTCTGGTTGTTACGACCTTGGTTTGCACTATTTTCGCCTTGGCCGTTGTGTTGCTTGCGACGTTGGCGATCATGGTGCTGCTGAGTTCAGCCACCATAGTCGGGATGACCGCAGCCATTTGCCGGGCAATTAGGGCGGCAAGCTTACGGCCGGATCTTCCTCGGGTTCCTTGGTAACGAGACATGCTGGAAAAATATAAATTGAATTAAGATCGGTTAAAAGGGTAATAAGGATTGACAGTTAAAGTAAGAATTATGGGTTGTACGGGGTGATTCCATTTGATGACGCATCATCTTTTGGAATCGTTGACACGTCAAGATGAATTGACCCATTCGCCTTAGAAACTGGTGTATGTTGGCCATAGTTTATCACTCATCCCGGAAATCCCCAGGTAAGCATGACTGGTCCGTAGGATTTATACGAAATGCTTACCTTAGCCCGAGGGCCTTTGCCAGGAAAACCAGAATACAGGTGTCTATGTACCACACTAGTTCTATGGTTCATGGAATCAAAAATCTTGATGAGATATTTATAGGATTAGACCTTGAGTCTAAGATTTTTTTTTTTCTATCAATAAGTTCTACTTAGAGACGAGGAAGGATTTAAGTATTAACTATTGTCGGGGAGAATCATCGTTTAATATAAGTCTAGGAGACGAGTAACAATATGTAATCATGCAGAAAGGCATCTAAGCTAAGGCAACACATTGCACATAATAAGGCATAGCGTTAGGCAGCATGCAACAATATGTATGTATTCATAAGAATACTTTTCTATAAGGATCATGCATAAACTATAGTCTAGGTCACCATTTCTAATAACCTAAATCCTATAGTTATGGGCTCTGATACCAATCTGTCACACCCCAACCATGACGGCGGAAACGTCGAAGTGTGAGGGTTAAGATTGTTCACAGCCACATAACACTATGTTAAAATATAAATACCATTAGCCAATTGTTTTTCAAACATCACAATCATCCACGTCTTACAAGAAAACAATAAACAAAGAAAAAGAATCCAAATGTTATTTAAGTCTAGGTCCATATCCTAAGCTTAAGCATTTCTTCAATCATCATTAAACTTGCACATTACCTGAAACATGTTGAAAATAAAGTCAACTAACAAGTTGGTGAGTTCTCATGGTTTTAAAATACAATAAGTATATATCATGAGAAAGAATGTGGCAATTCTAGTCAATGGTCACAAGATAGTAAGTATATAGAACATGCATAGTTACAATCAAACCTTGACTGAATAATATGAATAAGCATGATTAGCTAAGTGTATTTGGTTCCCTAGTGCACAAGCATACGGCTCCTAGGAGCCGGCAATCCCTCGGCTTTAGCACCAAATAGGCTTGTCAGGCCCAAAGATCTAAGACTTCGCCAGGCTAGTTATAGTTAATGATTGCACACGTATGTCACATCTCATCTACAACTTAACATATTCAAATAACCACGACTATGTAAAGAATTGCACGTGCGTAATAAGTATCAAAGCGTGTATGAGTTTGTTGTATAACCAACATGTTTCACCCGAAAGGTGTAAAATATATGTAAATGGGGCATAAGAACTCACATGATAATAAGAAGACTTGAAGATGAAATAAGAATAACCACGAATAAAATTTCCAACCAAACGTCACAAGGCACCTAAATAAGAGTAAGGTAACGCGTTATAATCGGTTTGATGATTAGTTGTTTTGTTATAAGGTTCTTAATAACGGATGAATAGAGATTGACATCTATTTATTTCGTGTTATTAAGGTGAATCGAGTTAATGGAATGATGAAAGTTAGATTTATTGCACGAAGAAGAACGGCTAATATAAAGAAAATTAATCGTATGTTAAACCGATCTATGAATGTTCTATTGATTGTAATAAATCAAGTAATAAATAATTTATAATATATATATGTATGATGTATACTTACTTTGATATATATTTATATAATATAAGAATATGTAAGTAATTAATCATTTTATTGTTGACAATGTATATATATATATATATTTTCAATATATGAATATATAAATATATGTATATGAATATATGAATATATTTACAATATGAGATTATATGTATGTGATTATATGGATATAAGAATATATGTATAAGTAATTATTCAAATTGTTGCCAATAGTTACATGTATATTCATATATATATACATGCATATGTTTTAAATAATCACACAACAACATTGTTTTAAATAATTTAAATTAAGGAAGAAAATACCAAAGTATTTTGAATTTTTTAAAATATTAATAAAACTTTGATAAACAAAATGAATAATTAATTAAATAAAATTTTGAATTTATAAATAAAATTTTAGAATTTTCAGAATTAATTAAATTTTTTTTTTTTGAAACAGAAATAATAAAGAAAATATAAAATAAAAGAAAGGGAAAAAGGGGGGTGCCGGGGGTCGAACCCGGGACCTCCCCTTGGGGATAAGGTGCGGGAAACCAGTGAACAGGGCCATGGCCTTGGTTCACTTTGGTTTTGTTTTGATTTTAACCGAGTCGCCCCGGTTTCCCCCAATCCGATGAACCCTAGGTTCATCCAATCTACAATTGACCCTCGATTCGATATTAAACACTCGAATCATCATAGGCTTTTGTTCATCGACCAAAACGAGTGGGTAACAGGTTTTGATTACCTTTTGGATGAGATTAAGAGGTTTCGAGTTCGGATGTGATTCGAAAGTTTTCTTGAATTGGGGCTTTATGATTGAGGGTTTTCTTGTGCAATTGAGGTTCAGGGAGTTTAGGAACTTCAAAGTGAATCCGAAACCTCAATTTATAGCTTCATTACACGGTTTCGGGCTTAACCACTCGATTAAAACCGCGTTCGAAGTTTACCAAATTAAGAGATTTCGAGCTGTTAATTTGCAATTCTAATTGATTGATTGATTGCTTAAGCGCGTATTAAGTTTAGGGATAATTAATTTGATTGGAGTTGCGAATTTGGGCAGATTTGATTTGGATGTTTACATCGGTTAGCCTTAGTTCGATTGGAAGGTTTGCAATGAGCGGGAACTCAAACTGGGTAGGGATTTGAGTTCGAAACATGGGCCGAGGGGTTTGGGCGGTTTGATTGGGTCAAAATGCTTTCAAATGGTGATTTGCAACTCGCCGGAGCTCGCCGGAGCTCGCCGGCGCCGTTGCCGAAAGCCGGGAACCGATTGAAGTTTGGGCAAATTACACAACTAGTCCCTCCACTTTGTTTTCATACATTAAGCTTAAATCTTAATTTAATGTTTCATAACTTGCATTAAGACCCCCTCAACTTTTTAAACTTAATTATTCAAGTTATTTTATTATTATTATTATTTATTATTATTATTATTATTATTATTATTATTATTATTATTATTATTATTATTATTATATAGATTATTATTATTATTATTATTTGTTATTACTACTGCCATTATTAACATTATAATTGTTATTGTTACTTTAAAGTTGTTATTATCATCATCATTATTATTATTAATATTATTATTATTATTATTTATTATTATTTTGTTATTAAATTATTATTATTATTATTAATATTGTTATCACTATTATTATTCTAATGAATTAAACTTTTTATTAACGAGCCACGCACAAGCATAAATGAATAAAGTAAAAAGAAAAATACAGGATGTTACAAAAATAATTAAAATAGGTTAACCAACTATATATATTTTTAAATAAAACAACTAGTGGTGACAAGGGGCGACAAAGGAGAAGGTGGCGGGGTACCATGAAAGGTAAAGACGGTGGTGGTCGTGACAACACACTAGGGATGGCAACGGGGAGGATTCAGGCCAGGTACCGTTGATTTCAAGTCCATGCCCGGTTCTAAAATCTTGTATCATACCCGGCTTAATACTCGTCGGGTACTGATCGGGTGATTACCTATCGGGTATCAGGCATATCCGTGGGTATTGGGTATACCCGTTAGTACGTATCAAGTTACGGGCAAACACATGGGTATTAACCAATACCCATCAGGTTGTCGAGTATATTTATACAATTTTGTTTTTATACATTTAATACACCATTTTAAATATCATTCATCTTTATTAAATTTTTTAATAATTAAAACTACAATAACATCATCATTTTGTAAAAGTTGAATAAAATATAATTACAACAAGTTGCTTAAATTTTCACATTCAAATTCCGAAATAGCTAAAACATTTAAGTATCTTAACCTTTCATATCTTGATATCATAAAGTTCATATCCAAAGTACATATAAAATCATTTAAAAAAGTTAGTTTATTTTGCTTTCATATCCAATATATAATATATATATATATATTATATATCTATAATATATATATATGTATATACATATATATATATACACATATAGTATACCTATACTATATATATATATATTATGTATCTATATATAATATATCTCTCTCTCTCCTCTCCTCTCTTCTCTCTCGATCTATCTCTCTATACTCTCTCTATCTATATCTCTCTATCTATCTATATCTCTATCCTAGGTTTTTTAGAAACTTTGTTAAACACCTTAAAATCCGTTAGGTCATTACCAAAGTTATTAACATTTTAATTATTCTAAACCTAATAAACATTAGAGACTATTATCATTTTAATTATTTTTTACCATTAGTAATATTTAAACTCATTTTAATTGGTTGACCCAACGCTATTTTTTAAACCCAAAATTTCTTTACAGAGGGGTGATATAAGAAAAAGAACGAAACGTAGGGCGATCAAAATTACAGGAGTTTGTTTTTTTCTACTCGCACAGAGACCAAAACTTTTATCAAGGATTTTCACGAAGACATACCTAGTGGTCATGCATTAAGGAAACAAGCCATTAGTAGTTAGATTAGACCAACAACCTTGTAATTTGTAGGGAATAATTTGTCTAATACATATTCATTAAAATAACAATTATTTATATTGTTGATTGATTAGTTATAATTAAACTTTGGTTATTTTAATGTAGATTTGATTCCTAAACAACATAATTTGACTGCAATTGCATGCTTTATGATCGCATGAATCTCATGAAGTAACCGAAATGTTTATCTTTAATCAACTTGTTAGATATAAACAATTCACAATTTTTTAAAGAATTCAGGACTCAAACTCATAAAATGAAAACGACAAATGCAATTGAAAATGAATATTGGATGTTTTTGTTCATATGTCTTAATCTACTTTGAGACTTGCTACCACAAGGAAGTTTTTGCGACTTTAAACAACTAAAATAGTTACGAACTAATAACTTAAATTTTTATTAATAACACATGTTTATTACTTAGATAAATAATAACACATTACGATATTATTTTACCATTCATTGATTTATGTTTATGTTTATATGTGTGTGTGTGTGTGTTTGTGTGTGTGTGTGTTTGTGTGTGTGAGAGTGTGAAAGTGTGAGTGTGGAAGAAGGTTTAAAAGGACACGTTGAAAAAAGAGGGTTGTGGCGAACCAATTTTTAACCACAAATTTTAATATCAAAAAATTCAATGAGACAGACAAAAAAAAAAAAAAAAAGAAAAAACTCAACCATACGATTTCAACGTAAAAAAGAAAGAAAAAAAACGTCACATTTCACAATTGATATGGATGTATTTCACAAAATAGAAAAAAAAGTATATTTCACAGGTGAAATTAAGATGTTTTTTATTCTTTATGTATTTGCTTTATTAAATTACATTAAAATAAGGGCTTTTTTATTTATTTTTTTCATATTTTTTGGAATTAAATTATGCTAATAGGATTGGTTCTCTAGTTCTCTTATTTTTGGTGCCCCATTAAACCCTTCCATACATATATATATATATATATATATATATATATATATATATATATATATATATATATATATATATATATATGTATGTGTGTGTGTGTGTGTGTGTATTTTTATATAATATTTAATATTTAGTTGTATATTTTAACTTATTAGTTCGTTTAGATATAAAAAGAGGAAAGTAGATATACTGCTTCCGGAAAAAAATGCAGTGGAAAAGTCGTCGCAAATCAAATGATTTGTGGGTGGCAATTCGATTGCAAACAATGGTTAGCAAGCGAACTTGATGCCCTTGTCCGTCAAAACCGCTTGGCCTCATTGTCGATCATAAAATAGTGATTTTAGTCAAATTACTAACAATATTCTCCACTGAAGATAAAAAAAAAAAAAAAGCAATCATAACGTAGTGGCAAAATACCGGTGCAAAATGTCAGTCACAAACCGGCCCAAATTTCGATTGTAAAATAACCGCCAGTCTCAAATTTAGTCGCAATTCCTCAACTGCTACGTAGGCTCTAGCCACAATGCTTTTAGTGGCAAATTACGGCTATTTGTCACTGTCTTGCGTCCAAAATTACGTTAGCAAATGGCCATTTCTGTACTAGTAGCAAGTGTATTTCTAACACAATAAGTTATTATTGTTAAAAAATATAAAGGTTTTTGTTGAGATTCTGTTACATTTAGATATGCTTTTTGAAATTGTATTTACACAAGAATTTGATTTAATATGCTTTTACAACATTTCTTCTAGAGATTTACGTACATTGAATTCAGTAGTTGCTTCAAAACGAGGGAACTTGATAACTTATTTGCCACTTTGGAATTACGGATACTTTTCTAAATTCACAAGTTGTGAGATCGAATATGTTGATCGTTGAAACTATGATATATGTGATGTTATCTCACTTAGCATGATTCGTGTGAGAAGTTATTCAATTCGAACCAAGAAGAAAATATTGTTGGACTTAAAAATCAAGTTGTGATAAATAATAATTAAGATCCATGATTACTAATTATGTACATCAAATGGAACCAATTGGATAAAATAATAAAACCTAGCTCCTAGTCTAGGGGAGACTACCAAACCATTATAAAAAAATAAATATTTCACCGCAAAGGTAAACGTTAAATTAAGGGTTGGGTTATACAAACACTTATTTATGTTATTGAGACATCCTATTGTCTCTATCTCTCTCCATGTATCTATATGTGTATAGAAAGATATAAATATGATAAAATAAATTGGGTGTATAAATAATATACCCCTAAATTAAATGTTTTTTACGAAACATATCCAATAATTCTGTAAATTTTATTATGATACCGTAATGAATGCGAGTAGTGTCGTAAGGAATTGGACGACCAGTACTGAGACTCTCTTTATATTCTTTAGTTTAAGTTAAATCAAGAACACGGTTAAATATTTTTTTTATATAAGGAGATAGAGATGTGGCACTCAGTGAGACACTGAGACCATATATATGCGTATATATAGGGTTGCAAATGAACCGACGAACACGAACAAGGCCTTGTTCGTGTTCGTTCATTAAGAAATAAACTTGTTGATGAACTGTTTTCGAACACTTAACGAACGAATTACTTTGTTCATGTTCGTTCACTAAAAAATGAACATGTTTATGAACTGTTCACGAACACTTACCGAACACAAATGAACACAAACAAAAACAAACGACACTACTAGAAAAACTGCAATAAATGACTTGCATTGCGCGTCATTTTGGGGTCAGATGGCGTGTAAATTCGTGTCAAGGAAGGGGTAGTCATAAATGAATATATGACACGCATTCGCGTGTTATCTCTTTATGACGCGCATGTTATGACGAGTAATAGATGACGCGCATTGCGCGTCAAGGAATAGGTAGTCATAAATGAAAAGATGATGAGCGTGCGCGCTTAATCTTTGTGAATTTTATGACGTGTTACCAATGATACGCTACGCACATCATAAATTTAGCTGCTATATAAAATATATATTTTTGATTATAAATTTACCTGCTTTTTTTTATAAAATTACAAATCAATAATTGTCAAATAACAGCAAATCAAATTTATTTAATTAAATATTAACAAAAAGTATTAAATTATTTCAATTTCACTTGCAAATACATAATATTCTAAGTTCATTGTCTAATGTAAACCGGCCTAAACATAAATAAAATTTGTAACATAACACGACCACTCTTCCCGAATAGCATCAAAATTAGCATTACTGTATTCGGCCCTACCTCCTCCAACCTAAGAAAAAACCAATATCACTCAATTAAACTTGTGAATTTGGAATATCCAAATGAACTAACAACCTCTATTTTAACAAAAATCACCCAAATTCCAAATCCCACATATATATTATACAAAATTCAACTATTTAATCACCAAATCAATCAAATTAAACAAAATTCAACATACCCCACCTCAAGGTGTACACCTTAAGCGATTTTTTAAACCAATGTCGATTTGGACAATCCAAATGAACTTACTCTATTAAAAAGCAACAATTGGTAACATATATATATATATATATATATATATATATATATATATATATATATATATATATATATATATATATATATATATACACACACATATATATATATACATATATATATGATACATATATACATATATATATATATATACATATATATATACATACATATATATATATATATATACATATATATACATACATATATATATATATATATATATATATATATATATATATATATATATATATATATATATATATATATATATATATATATATATATTCAATGGTTTACTTACATTGTTATTGACAAGTATTTCAAACTCTTTATCAACTACTTTTTTCATGAACTTTAGCACATAGTATTCACATTCAGTACTTCCTGGCTGAGACGGACACTACAATATCATATTTTAATGATCAGATTATTAACATAGTTAACCAAAGGTGTAATTTTCGAATAAGAATTAAGTGGTCACTATAGAATTGACCCATTTGAGTTTAGTCGGCCTCTTGCTGGATCCACTTTGTGCAACATATAAGCTCATTGCCCTACAACAAAGTTGATTAATTAAGAAATATAAAAGAATATAACATAAAGTTTTAATAATTAATTATAACTTAATGACTATGCTTGGAACTTAATGACTTGTGGGGATTGCTACCATCAACGGATAAAGCTAATCTAAGATTTCGACTTTCTTTTCCAAAATCTTTCCACGTGTTGTCAACAAGTTTCCACAAGGATGAGTTAGCTTACCATTGCTGACCCGACCTTACGCATGCCAAGTTAAGTCATGTAATTTCTGGTGATGAAAACATTCTCTTTTAAATCTAGAAATAGGAGGACAATACCATAAAACTTTTGGAGGCACGTTCTTGGTATTCTTCTTCCAACGAGATGTGCCACAAGTTGGACATTGCGAAACATCCTTATGTTCTTTCCAAAATAGAACACAATCATTTTCACATGCATGTATCTTTTTATATTCTAGACCAACTCCTTTTAGCAACTTCTTGGCTTCGTATATCGAGCTAGGGATTGTATTGTTTAACGATAAGATATCTTTTAACACGTCGCACAAAGCATGAAAACTTGAATCAGACCAACCAAATTGGCTTTTCAAATGTTGGAATATTAATAATCCACTAAGTGCGTTATACTTTGAACCGACATAAAGTGGCTAATCACATTCTTTAAGAAGCGATTTCAACGAATCAGGATCTTTATCTACATGTGTGAAGGCATCATGTAGCATTTCCTTTGTATAATCAAATTCGGCAGGTCTAGATGTATTAGGGCAACTAGAATCAACCTTCGGAAGTTTTTCTCCATAAAAGACCAGACCTTATAATTTTCGTTAAAACCGTAGGCAAATAGATGATAAGGCACATTGGCAATTGAGTGGTAACACAAATTGATACAATTAACAGAAGGACTTAACACAAGGACATGGAATAAATCTGAATTTGGATTATTACTTTGAGCAAACTCTAAAAAGTCCTCCACACCTTTGTCATATGCATTTGATAATCTATCAGTCGAAATCCATGATTTATCTATGGCCTTTATTTCTAGTTTGTCACCATCATATATAGAAACTAGAATCAAGTTTGATAACGGGAGTTAGGTCTTAAAATATGCATCACAATTCACAAAATAAACCAAATAATGCCCTTTTAATCCCTTAAAACAAAATAACTAGTCCAACAAAACAAATAACCATCAACTTAAGATGTCATTTAGTTTTCGACACAACCTAAATAAGACACATAACGTTCTTAAATCCAACTCGATATGTGCACCTCTATGTGAAGGTTAAAGTATTCACATTACAATAAGATGTCATTACTCATAATTTTCTACACAATCTAAACAAGTCACACAAACTGCACAACCTAAAAACATGTCATTATTTTCTAGACAACCTAAACAAAACACATAAAGTTCTACACAACCTAAACAAGATGTCATTAGTTTCTACACAAGCTAAATAAGACACACAAAGTTCTACACAACCTAAACAAAGATTGATACACTAAAACATATATCAGATCCAAGAAGTTCTACTTAAAACCCTAATTTATTACACATCCACAATCAACCACAATTTAGCAATCAAACAACAATGTAGCACCTACGATGGGCGGGGGGAGTGACTATGGCGGAGGGCCTGCGTGAAGGGCTTGACCGCGGGCAACAGCGGTAGGCAGCTGCGAGCGGTGCTCGGTTATAGGCGCCGCCTGCAGGCGGTGCTCGGCTATAAAGGTTGCTAAGAACTATAAAAAGTCTTGTTCACAATGAAAGGAGTCAAAATAAGTTTGGAGTCTAGTACTCCTATGCAAGTTATAATCTAATGGGGATATTTAGCATAATTAAAAAAAAAAGATCATTTTTAGTATATATGACTTCAAAACCCAAAAATTATTTAAGTGGACTTAGATTTTTTATGACAATTTTTTCATGAAGGAAGGAAATAAACTTTATGATAGAGACTAAATCATTTCCGTTATTGTAGTACCATTAACATAAACCAAGAGATATAGAATACAAATCACTTGTTAAAAAGGCAAAAAAAATGTGTTTGCCTACTACAAAGAAATCCCCAGTAAAGAAAAAACTCATTGAGTCATAAAAACCAAGCATATGTTCCTTGCTTAAGATAACATAAGGCTTTTCCTAAATGACATAAATAATCAGGAAAACATGAGTCACCCAAGCTCGTTGCTTGCTAGACGGTCTTCACATCTATTCGGTGAAGTGGCTATTTATTGATAATGTTAAGACACGAGACAATATATGTTTCATAGAGGATTTAAAACATGACAAAAATATGAGAATATTCCAAACTAGGAATATTTGTGAAACCTTGAGCAACAAGACAGACTTTGGATTTGTTAACCATGCCATCGAGATGAAATTTTGAAAAAAAAACCCATTTTGGTCCGATAACATTGCAATTTGACAAGTGAGGAACTAGAACCCATGTATGGGTTTATTTTAAAGCGCTCATTTCCTTGTTATTTTTATCTAGGACACGATCCTTTAGGTTAAAACCGTGAGGGAACCTTTAATGTCTAATCTAGCATTTTTTTCATTCAACTATCAATGTAAATATTCATAGCCCATTTTCATGTTTTATTATTTGGAAAAATCATGTGATTCAAGATTCAATTATTGATATTCATTGTTATTTTATTTTAAATCAAATTCAACACATGTTATGTTATTACTTGTAACTATGTGTTTGTAGTTAATTAAACTTGATGATAACACAATCCATTTATTTATGTTTTATGTTATGTTATTACTTGCAACACATTTATTTATGTAGTTATATGTATGTATATGTATATATGTATATATATATATATATATATATATATATATATACATATATATATATATTATATATATATATATATATATCTATATATAATATCTATATTATCTATCTACTTATGTGTGTGTGTGGTGTGTGTATGTCTATGTTATATATTAGGGAAAAGACAAACCGACATATATGTATATGTATTATATATGTATGTATAGTATATATCTGTATGTATATCTATCTATATGTAGATCTATCTGTATATCTACATTCTATGTGTAGTATCTATATAATACATCTAGAGATAGATATATCTATATCTATATATCTCTAATCTCTCTTCTAATCTATCTATAGATCTATATACCCACACCATATCTAGTGTCTCTATATATACATATAGATATATATGTAGATATATATAGATACATATATATACATAGATAGATCCTATACATATACATATATTATATACATATACCTATATATATATGTAGATATATATCTCATATATATATCTATATCTCTGTCTCCTCTCTCTCTCTATATATCTCTCTATCTCTCTCCTCTCTCTTCTATCTAGTCTCTCCTATCTCTCTGTCCTCTCCTCCCTCTGTATCTCTGTATATGTATATCCCTATGTATATATCTATGTATGTATATATATATATATGTATATATCTTAGTATACCTATATATACCTATCTCTATATACACCTATCTATACACCCCCACACCCAGATATCTATCTATATATCTCTATCTTCTATATATATATATATCTCTATATATATATCTATATATATATATATATATATATATATATATATATATATATTCCAATATATAAAGATTAAGAATTACCCGCTCGAGCATGAGGACGGGTTATTCAACTCAACAACACTCCTCTAGATCAATATACGACGGTCCACTGTTACGATGATTAAATATTATTTAAGGTTAAAAAATAGAAAAACATCAATAAATGCACCTTAATACTTGTATACAAGGGTCTTAATATTAATACTTGTGTAGTATATAAGGGTCTTAATATAGGGACACCTACCCGGATAAATCGACCACCCCTCTACACGTTACGTATGGTTCCATATGCGGCGTATACAGTCGAATACACTGAAAACGAGGAAAATACAGGGGGTGCCAGAAATCTATACGTCCCATATAGCCCTATACAACACATATAGGGCTATACGACACGTATAGCAAATTGTGACACTAATTACGAGAAAAAAATTCAGGGGTTGTCAGAGAGGTTATACGCCCCGTATAGGGCTATACGACCCCCTTATACGATGCGTAAGTGGCTATACGACCCGTATAGAAATTTGAGATGTTACTTTATAATTTTGGGTGTCTTAATATCCACACCCCTATATAATTACCTGTTTGAAGCTTGTAAGGGGCTATTTACTTGATATTGACAAATGGAATATATTGAACTAATTAATTACCAAAATAAACTAATGACTAAAATGCCATTTTCATCCCTCATATTTTGTTTAATTTGTCATTTCAATCCAGACATTTTTTTTATCATTTCGGTTACTTTAGTTACCAAATGTTGACATTTTCATCCACTCCACAAACTCCATTAAGATCTCAATTAAATATGAGAGTATTTTAGTCTTTTTCAACACCCTAATTATCCAATTAAAACATATTAATCAATTAATATTCAATTAAAACTAATAAACATAAAGCGACTAGTGAGACCAGACGTTTCATTTTAAAAGCTTCGAATAACTCTAACTCATGCTGTTCAATTAAATCTGCTATGAGATTTTAATTAATCTTCACATTAACGTGTACCTTTATTTGATTGAGGGCTGCTGTAGGAATGAGGTCTGCTGTTGTCACGTTTTCTTTGATTGAGGTATGTTATTGTCACGTTCGTATTGTTACGTTTGTTTGAACGTGATAATTACAGGCCTCAATCAAACAAAATGTGACAACAGTATATCTCAATCAAACAACGGTGCACGTTCGAACAAAACGTGAAGATCAATTGAAATATTACGGCAAACCTCAATCGAACAATATGAGTTAGAGTTAATCGAAACGTTTAAATCGAAGCACCTGGCCTCACTAGTCGCTTCATATGTTTTTGAGTTTTGATTGAATATTAATTGATTAATTTGTTATAATTGGATAATTATGGTGTTGAAAAAAACTAAAATACCCTCATATTTAACAGGGATCTTAACGGAATTAATGGAGTGGATGAAAATAGCAACATTTAGTAAACTAGAGTGACTGAATGGTAAAAAAAGTTTTTGAATTTAAATGACAAATTTAACAAAATGTTAGTGACGAATATGACATTTTACTCTAAACTGATAAAGCATCTTTAGTTTATCCCTGATGTTACATGAGAGTTATACCGATAACTGGAATGTCTAGATTCTTTCGAGGTAAATTTGTTGTTGCTGCTGTTGTTGTTGGCTGTTTTATTATTATTATTATTATTATTATTATTATTATTATTATTATTATTATTATTATTATTATTATTATTATTATTATTATTATTATTATTATTATTTTTATTATTATTATTATTATTATTATTATTTTTATTATTATTATTATTTATTTTTTTCTATTTTTATTATTATTATTATTATTATTATTATTATTATTATTATTATTATTATTATTATTATTATTATTATTATTATTATTATTATTATTATTATTATTATTATTATTATTATTTTGAACAACAAGATGGGGCAATATTATTCCATGATACTAAAAAGGAGTTGCCCCAAAATTACAACACCAAGCCAACACCAACATCATACGTAAAAGATAACAGGAAACACAATAAGTTCTAAATCAACTGGTTTAGTAGGAGACATCCTATGACTTTCATAGATCAACTAAATTAGCTTCTTGTATTTGTTTTCTGTTCCTGCCACATCCATAATAGAGATTAAATCCGTAAAGGAGAATGCATAAATTTGTGAGATATTCAACCAGGACCTGATGATGCTCCAAGTATAATTTGCATAATATGTGAAAAATATGGTCAACTGTCTCGGTGTTTTTGTTACATAGGGGGCCTCAGTGTTTTCGTTACATAGGGGCATAAATAATTTGGGATAGAGATACCTCTTCTCGTTAGCGCGTGTAGTGTTAGGTATTTTACCAAGGTTTGCCCTACATGTTAAAGTGTTTATTTTTATCAGTTCCTAATTATTGTATGGCGTCTTAGGAACCGGATCTACCACTGTTCTCTTATAGTCACTTATGTACATATAGTCTCTTATGAATCTCTACTACATAAAAAAACTGAAAACACAGAATACTGAAGACATGTAAATTTTAGCATCCAAATCATTACAAACTTTACTTTAAATTTAGATGTATGTGATTGTGAGGCATTAATTTATATATCTGGTCATCGATCTATTCCAAGTTTTTTTAAAGGTGCATGTAAAATTTTTAGAACAATTAAGTCGTATACAATAGTTTTTAAATCTGCACTAATGCGTATTATATGACTAGATGAGTAGGAAGTATATATAAGATGTTATGAATAAACAAACCACTATGATAGTTGATAACTTAGAAGGTCATGGATGAAAGGGAACAAAATTTGATTGGGTGAATGTTATTGTTTATTTTTACGAGGAGAGGAGAGGAGAGGGAAGTGATCACATGAAAGAAAGAAAGAAGAAAACAAATGGCCCTCAAAACCACGGCTCCTTAATTTGTCTGTGTTGGTGTTGGTGTTTCATACCGCCCACAATATTTTCCATCACAAACGGAAACCACTTTTCTCAGTCTCCCATCAAAACACAACAAATGACAAATCAACATTTGTTTTTTAGTCATTTGTTTCTTTTACCCTACTAGCTCCTCTACACTCTATGCTTAATGTTTTATTCTAATTTTATTTTTGTTTTACCCTAATATAATATACATCAAACAATTCCCTTGTTTTTTCCTAATTAAAAACTACCATAAAAAATTCTTTGTTTTTCTCTCGATACGTTGTCTTTAAAAATATTTTCTAAAGTATCACATTCAAACAATGCGCTAGCGCATCTAATAAATAGGTGTGGGCGTCCAGACACTCAAAATCATACACGTGTCTTTTTTTAGTTTCTCAACTTTAGTTTCCTGCGATTTTTTAGTTTGTGGAGGCGTTCGTCCGTGTTGTGGAAGCGGCCGCTCGCATTGATATTGTGAAAGAAAAAAGCCATTTTTAAATGACATGTGTACGATTTTGAGTGTCCCGTTATATAGCCGTTCACGCATGTCGTTAGAGACGTCGAAGTTTTGTATAGAGAGGACATTTTGAAAAGAAATGATTGAGACATTTAAGGGAAATGAATGATGAAAGAGACATTTCAAAAAATTTTCTTAATTTAAATACCTAGAAAAAATACAAAAAAAAAAAAAAGAATTTAGCATACAAACCGTGTGAAATGTTACGAGCCATTCACTTAGAGTATCAATTGGTGAGATTATGGAAGACCACCAAATCAACAATGTTTACATGTGAAAGAGCTCGAATGAGTAAAACCACACTAGCATATTATTGTTGACTTTTTTATGTTCTCTTATCTTCTATAAATGTAAATAAATTTTTGTATGATATTTTTTTTAAATCATACTATTAACCGAGTATTTGATTATTTTTTAATTTGGGTATATTATTGTTATGATTTTTAAAAGATGACATTTTTTTTGCATAGAAGTGTTTATGTGTTTGCGTAGAACATGCGTAATTGTGCTCTAATGTAATAACAAACATAAGCGTAATTAATCATATGCATTTACATAATGTGTGCGCGTAAATATTTAACATACGTGCATAATTACGTCACTAACACATATACCCTTTGCCTCATGTCACTTGTCGTACACTAATTGCTTTATGTACAATAATCCTCCCATATACCTATGCATTCATTAAATTGTTATCTTTTCATCCTAGTATTAACGTCACCACGTACGCATTATAAGCTTAGTTAAAATGTCTCTTTTATTACTTGTCATCTTTATATGTAGAAGTTAAGAGTGAATTACACGCATGGTTCTTGTGGTAATATCATATCAGTTTATGTTATTTGTTTTACGTGTTATGATCTTTAACATGTTTGATATTGGACTTTTGATATTGGTTCCGAATTCATGTTTATTTATTTTCAGTAAGTTCACGGCTACTAGTTTTGAACCCAAAGCTAATTATGCTTGATAACGTGGTGTTTGGTAGGATGTGCTAGGAACAATTTCTCTAGACCGTAATGTATTGCAAACCAAACAACTCAAAAGGTTCACTGGTCGGACTATTATGATGTTTAAACATACACCAAATTAAAAATAAATATAATAATTCAGGTTTTTGTATTTTTTTTTTAAAACTTGGAAAAAAAGTAGTATGTTTTATCATTATTTTCTAAATTTTTTAAAAAGAAGTAAAAGTGTTATATATTTGCCCTGAACCAAACCGGGGCTAAAAACCGTCAAACCAAGCGGAGGGCACTCCGAATATAGTAAATGGACCGGTGAGGGTGATGAGGAGGAGGAGGAGGAGGGTGTTTGGCGGGCTGGGCCGGCTTTGGTCTGTCTCCGGTCTTCATTACGTTGGTTAGAATACTAAAATCTTATTATCTAGACGTTAATTGTGGATTTGAATTAGTGGTGGTAAGTGTTGCTCATTATTTTATTCATTTGACTTTTCACATGCCAAGTAAGTTGGATCATGCATATATGTATAGTCTTTAATGTAACACATAAAACATGTAAAAAAGAAACTAAACACGTAGTTTGGCTTTTATTAGAACAACTAACTCATACAATCTCCTTTTAAATCTAGACCATTATTTGTCTTGAAACTAGAAATCTTAACCGGTGAGATATAAACATAATCTACTACACACCATGATACTAATAGGTTAAGTTAACCGGCTAGCTAGTTGTATATATGGCTATGAAGTAGCTCATGAGCCCAAAAAAATTCTGAAAAGCCCATAGGCCATAACCTAATTATATGTATGATACTTGGTATGATTCATGGAACAAACGTGATAGTTCTCCTTTGATTGAGCCATGTTAAAAAATATTTTAGATGTCGCACCAAAAACCAATCTGTATTTCATTTCTACCACCGTTTCTATTAGTTGTATTGGAGAACAATGCATATGTTTGCCTCACCATGATGTTTACTATATTATGTATTTTGGAACAAAGGTACATATATAGTATGTTTCCGAAGCAAAGTATGTATGTATTGTTAGGAGTATTTTCAAAACAACAAAATAAATGTGTCGTTTTTGGGTTAGGAAAAAAAGAAAAGAGAAACATAGATTTTATTTTTGTTGGTTAGTTCCATAAAAAAGCCAAAGGTTCCAATAAGTAGCCAAGTGAGAGTACGTGGTTTTTTACAGGTGACAGTTCAAAGGGTTGTGAGCTTTGAGTTCATGGTTACTAGTGAACCATCTTGACTCTTCAAAAAGTGTCTTTTCGAAGGGATGTCGTGACCATTTGAAAGTCAAGGAGATGATATCGTAGACACCAAGACCTTGTTTCTCTTAAGAAGATAATTATGTTGGTAAAGAACATGATGTGTAGTCAATCGAAATATTATCCTTGGGAACTTAGTTAATAAATCCAATGTGTCATGCAATGTTGATAAGAATAATAGCTATTATTAATTGCATCCTGGCAAGCGAAATCGATTGAAGCCCAAAGCATATGAAACAAGTTAATTGTAAAATAGGGATTGGTGCAGCAGAGTCAGACCGACCACAAAAATTTGGCTTTGGTTCAGCCACAAACACCCGACTTCCCCTTTTATTTCTTTTTCTCTTGCAAGCCCAATTAACTTGCATTGTCCATATCCTTTTAATATAACACAATCATTGTTTTAATCGACTGCCGATCTAGCAAAAAAAAAAACCATGGGTATCCCAAGAAAAAATTTTGACGGAACATTTATTTAATTATAAAAATATTTTACGGTACATTCATAAAATAGTGAATACTTTTTGTTCCCAATAATAACTTGTTTAAAACGAGGTTTTATCTTCAGTGTCAAACCCAAATTTTTTTTAAATAGGGGTCGGAAGGTTTTAAGGGTTGGTTCCTTAACGCTAATTATTAAATCTATTTTACACAGTCCGATGCGTGCCAAGCCAGATCACACAACAAGAAGACAGAAAAATCAAATTAAAACAACATTTAGGGATGTAAATGAGATAAATGAACTCATGAGTTTTTCGGGACCGGTTCGTCAAAATCTCGAATCGAATCAAGCTTAAACAATCTTGAGCTGAGCTTATACTATTTACCATATAATAAAAGAGCTCGAGTACTAAAATTATATTTTAACAAGAGACAAGCTCAAGCCTTACAATTAACATTCTATACGAGCCTAGCTCGGACACAAGATCAAGCTCTCTTATGTTAAAACAATTAGAGGCTTAGTACGACTTGTCTACATCCCTATTTAATAGTCATGCTAACATTAAAATAAATAAGTATTCAAGCAAATAATCAACTAATAAATCAAATAACCTAATCTAGCAATCTACTAATCAATAATCTAACAATTAATCTACCAAATAATAAGCTAATAAGAAAAATAAGCTATGGGTTGTTTGCCAATTTCTAAATGATTAAGTGCTAAACCAATAAGAGGTCTAAACTATTAAGAGCTAGTATATTGCTTAACTATTCAAAGAAAAATGTCTGACCAATTCAGATAAGAGTTATTAGCCATTTAGAGGCAAATGTTTAAACCATTCAAACATTTGCTCACGAAACAAACAGCCTAAACCATTAAGTGCTGAACCATTTAGACATCTGAATCGTTAAGAGGCTGAAACAAACAGCCTCTTAGTTATCCAAACTAATTGCTATATAGTTGTTACTTATATTATGAGGTCGTTTTATAACACTACTACACAAACAAGTATCTCATACGGATTTCTGCTAGGTAAAAATTCTGTAGCAAATTTGTTGCAGATTAGCTATGGGTTTGCTGATACATGTTGCTACGGTTTCCCTTCGGATAGACCGTAGCAAAATGTTTTCATAGCAAATTTGTAAAAACATTCATAGCAAAAGTTTCAAAATAAATATATAAAAAAACAATTTTATTAAATTTGTAGCAAATTCAAGAAATAAATGTTGAAAAAAAACTAAAAATAATTTAGCAACACCCGTAGCAAAAACCATAGCAAAACTAAGAAATAAACATTATAAAAAAATAAATTAATAAAATCCTTAGTAAATTTCATAGCAAAAGTGAAAATATAAGATCTTAAAATAATGATAAAAAATATAATCAAAAGAATCCATAGTAAAATCCGTAGCAAATGTAAATTTCTAGAAATATAATGCATATTAAACATTAATACCCGTAGCAAAATTCATAGCAAAATTAAGAAAATAGATATTTAGGATAGTTGAAAGCAAATTAATTAAAATTCATAGAGAAAGCCATATCAGAATCAAGAAATAAGTTTTGAAAACTAAATATGCCACTTAATAAAAACCTTCGTAAAATTTCTAACAAAATCAAGAGATATATAACAACTATAAACAAATAAACATAATAGTTAATAAAACTATAGTAAACATATAAGAATATGAGTTTTGATTACCTATTGACATAATTCATCAAACGTAATATATTAATATTAAATATGATCAAGTGAGACTCATCATGACCTGTTAAAAACTATTATAACCCTCATGAAGCAATACGACTCATTAAAGTGCAAGACTCGTTACAGGTTATAAAAAACATTGCACTCGTAGTTAGTAATGTATAACTGAATAATCAAACATTACTTCTTACCTAATTCCTATTACTTCAAAGCTGGCTAGCTTCGATGTTCCATCGAGTTAGCTAAATATGAATGTACTTGTGTAGAATTAATGATAAATCATATAGGATCAATTGTGATAAATTAGGGTTATAGTGCAAATATTATATAGTCAACGTAGGTCAATAGTGGTTAATGATAATCAGTTAGGGTAAATAATAGCCAATGACGATCAATTAAGGTCAATTTTCTTAAAGAATGGTCAATGATGGTATAATACAGTAACTTAGATTTGATTTCTATTAATCATGATTAACTAATGAAAAATTAGTGGTAGGGTTATCCAACGAATCGAACCAAATTCAAGTTAATCGGATCGATTAAGTCGAACTTTTAAATTTCCAAATAACATTCGAAGTCGATTTGAATTCGAAAAAGATAAGTCGATTTCAAATCTAATAAGCTTGTTGCATCATCTAAGAAGATGAAGATGGAAATGGAAAGTGATCAAGTGCAAGCCACTTCCTAATAAGCTTGTTGCATCATCAAAGAAGATGAATATGAAAATGGAAAGTGATCAAGCTCATACTTCTACTCAAAAAGAGACTCTCAGAAGAAAGCCAGTTGATTGCATCATGTGTGGTAGTACTTCTCATCTTTCCAAGAATAGCATCTACAATCCTAAAAGTACTATCCATATGACGAAGAAGAAGACTTCTGAGAAGAAGAAGAAGATAGCTTCGGAAGGAAAGTCTTTTCCTTACGGAAGCTCCAAAGTGAAAAATAAGACAAGTGAAAACTTGCCTTCGAAATAAAATTTGGTCTCTGAAGAAAGCAATGCTTCCGAAGCACTGAAGGTTGCTGCAGTGGAGGCAAGATCTTCCGAATGTCTAGTCTCCAAAACTTCTGAAGTTGTCAAAACTTCTAAAGTGTTAAAGGTCAAGTCTAATATTCCAAAGATGGTGTGGAAGATAAAGTAAAACCATATGACTGGAAGTTCTTCATCAACAACAGGAGATGATCCTCAAAGTTTGAACATAAGATCAATCACTGTTGCATTGTCTTCGGTTCACATTGACAAGCCCGAGACCAATGAGGCTTGGGTTTCCAAATGTAACAAACCATCTTTTTTTGTGTAGGACCATCTAAAGACTAAAATAAATGTATGGATCATTGATAATGGTTGTTCCAGGCACATGACAAGCAATGGCTCTTTCCTTCAAAATTTTGAGAAAATTGAGGGGGGGCCAGTTGCTTTTGGAGGAGATGCAGGTGGTTACATCACTGGAAAGGACAAGGTCACAAATGGTAAGCTCAGCATTTGGAAATGTAAACTTTTTCAAGGAGCTTGGGTACAATTCATTGAAAATACCAACTTGGTTGCAGTTATAGCACTTGGCCTTTGATTTGTCTAACCTAAATTTGCTGTTGGTTGGGTTTTGAGGAAACTGCCTTCCAGTTATTTTAAAGAACTTCTTTACTCTATAGAAAAGAGCCATTTAATAGATAATGTCCATGTATTCAACGTCATCTGGGCTGAAGTACACTAGATCAGCAAAGCAAAACTGAAAGCCACTAGATTGCCCATTTCCTGAAACAAAGGCACAACTATCCTGTAAGGGACTTGGTTGAGCCTATTGAGACCTGGGTGTCTCAGGAAAAGTGATGTATGGCCTAGAGGAAGATGATGGCTCTTGGGGGTAGCTTAGGTACTACTGGGGCTGAGGAGTTCTTGAGCCTTCAGCAACGAGTAAAGCATTGCTAGCATGAAGGCTAGAGGTTCTGCTCATCTGGTGACCTCTCTGAGTCTCCATCTCTACACGGTATCCGTCAAGGATGCCATACAGTTCGATCATGGTGAGAGTGTTTAAATTCTCAGTTCTCTTAATAGAGACACAATAGAAAGTCCACTCATGACAAAGTGCACTCATGAACTTTCTTACAAGATCTCTTTTCTCAAGAGTCACTCCCACAGACTGAAGTGATGAGATTTAGTCCATATACCTGAAGTATTGTTGGCTCAGGGTCTCTCTAGCAATATGAGTGAAGTTCTCGAACAACTGCTTCAGGGTATCTCTCTTGGACTCTTTGGACTCAGTTGAACCAGAGTACATCAATGTCAAAGCGTCAAAGAGTTCTTTGGAAGACTGACAATGCTCAAAGCCTACCATTATGGAGTTTGGTATGGCTGTAAGCAATACTGTAATGGCTTTGCTATCGATGTCCATATTCTTGAAGTCTTCAGCGAAGTAGTCTTCAACAGCTTTCTCTATCATGGCACCATTACCAGCCGGTGACTCCACCTTTGGCTTGTAAGTCCGTGAGTGATAGATCTCCACATTTTGTCGTCTTTATACTTAATGAAACCTTCAATACGTTTACACCAAGATTTGAAATTACCAGGGGTGATGATAGGAGCCTTAGTCATCGTTCCCACCTCAGATTTAGAAGATTTCTGGTTCAGGGCCATTCTTTTGTGTAGTGAGTGAAAGAGTGAAGAAACAAGTTGATTTGGATGGTTAGATCTCACAATCAAGAGCCTAAGAAGCTCTGATACTAATTGTAGGATCGGTTACGGTCACTCAACGCAAGTTTTAACTCTCAAGCTCACCTAAACACACTCGAATGATGATGCAAAATCCTTAAAAGAGTTGATAATAATATACTAAGTTACTGAACACAAGAAATAGTTTTCTGATACTTGTATATATTACTTCTCAACTCATAGTTTACAATCTACAGCCGGTTATACTTAGATTACCAGCTGGAACTTACTACTAGACAAATACTACATTGCTAGAAGTAAGGCATCTAAGATAAACTACTATCCTAGACTAGGTAGTCATCACAGGTCCATGACTTACCTTTTGTCACCAACTAAATGTGATAACTGTACTAATTGATAAAAGGTGAACAGTGGAATAAAGTATGGTCAACTATATGGGCGTGGGAAAGCGCCATGCAGTATATCAGAGGTGGCAACGGTTGTTAGACCGACCATACTTTTATCCACTGGTTCATAGTTGGTTCTTACGAAGGTTATCTAGCTTCGGAAGAATAAGTTCTTCCGAAGCCACTTATACTTTGGAAGAATCAACTTGTTCCGAGACTTCTGCTCGTCTTTAAGACTTTGTTTTTCGGAAGTCTTTGTCTTGAATATTCTAAGTGTTTTGCTCGGGAAGAGAAGGCTGTACTACCTGTCCCAACTAAGTCAGTTGCTGGGCCATCAGTCCTCATTTCCTCTTCGAAGTCTATGAAAACTTTCTTTAGTTGCACCAAAATTCTTCTAAGTGTTGTTTTTTGTTGCACCAGCCTTATCTGACCCAACAAACTCTCGCTAGGCTGATGCTATCAAAACTTCACTTTCTTCTGCTTCTCAAAACTTTCAGCACCAAGGAAAGAAGATATTATCTGTTTCTTCAAACCTCCATCGGACAATCTTCTTTCAAGGAACAAGGGGTTGAGATGGTAGTTTATCCCCCTTCCTAGTGTCCAGCAAAGTCACTAGTCTTCTTCTCAGCTTCTTTCCTTCTTCCTTAAGGGAATCCGAGTTCGATACAAGGAGTTGAAGTGCTTGGTGCAAAGTTCCCCTAGGCAGATCAAGAAATGCCTCTCTTGTGAGAGAACTGGAAGAGCCATCAATGTAAGAAAGATTGATAGACTCCTCCTCACACGAGATTTCAGTCAAGGTAGTGCAGATTATGAGCTTCCTCTTGATCTCCTTAAACTCTCTCCTTAGCAATTTTATCTTGCTCTTTATGGAAAAGCCACAAGATCGTATCATTGTCATAAGGACTCCGCTCCTCCTGAGAATAGCCTCCATAGCACAAAAAGGCTATCCTCTCAGTTCTTAGTTGTTGCTCAGCCTCTTCCTTCTTTCTCCTCCTCTCCTCCTCTTCGGCCAACCTAGCTGCTGCATCCTTCTCTTTTTGCAACAAGGTTGCCTTTTCTAACTTCACCAGCTCATCCAGTGGGAGTAGTAGCATTTCTTCATTTGGTACTCCCATATTGACAAGTCTGTCAATAACTTCAACTCTTCTCTTGTTGTTGATAGCCTCTTGAGTTGTTGCTGCTTGCAGCTAGTAGCTTTCCAGTGCTGAGTCTACCTTTCTTCTTTAATTTCTCTAACCTTTCTTCTTCTAGAATCTCTTCCGCAGTCATCTTCCTCTTTCTTTTGGGGTCTTCGAAAGATTAAGCTTTTGGAGATTCTGGCTTTGAGGGTTCATGTTGGTGAGAGAGAGGTTGATCTTGTGGTGCAGATGGTGATTGAAGGAAAGGTGTTTTAAGAAAGTCCTCACTGTTTATCATAGAGGCTAAATAAATTATGGCCTCAGTGATAATCAGATCATCGGATAAGGATGATAATCCAATAATCCCTTTCGCAACATGGATCTCTACTTCGGAAGAGAATGGAGCTATACTACCTGTCCCAACTAAGTCAGTTATTGGGCCATCGGTCCTCATTTCCCATTCAAAGTCATTCTCAGGTTCAACATGGGCCTTAGGTTGACCAACTTTCTCCTCATTGGTAGGTGGTGCAATCAACCTTTGAAGCTCTTTAGCTAAAAAATAGGCTTCAGCAACATCCGGTGAGGGTTGTTTAAGAGAAGAGCTTATTAGGAACTTGGTTAATAATCTATTAAGATCAATAAGAATCCTTAGTCCACTTGAAATTTGATGGGAGGTGGCTGAGGGAAGATTGTTGAAGATTGTTGTTCAGGTAGGGAAAAATGAAGATAGGGTAGAAATGGCCAAAGTTGGTTCCTCGTGAGCTTGACTCAATACATTCTCCTCCTTTTTGGTAGCATCATCTTGAGAAGTAGATGAGCTAAAGGAAGAACTTAAAAAGACTTGAACAGGTACATGCCTGATAGACTTCTTAATATGTGTCTCAGCTAGTTTGGCCTTGAGATTTTCAATCTCAAGTTGTTGAGTGGCAGACTTATCCTCTAATGTCTTAACCTTGGATCAAGGTTTGAGACTTTAGAAAGTAGGTCTCGAATTGTGAGTTGCAGACTTCCCTCATCTTCTTTTGAAGAATCACGAGGAGATGAGATAACATACCTAGTATGTTCATCCTCATCACCAGATATGGTTTCTTGGCACCCTGGTTTTCCTTGCAAAGTAATGTCTCTTTCAGAGGCATCAATAGGCAAGGTTGTCGTAGACTCAGTCTCAGATATGTTACCACTGTCCTGAGAGCCCAATGAGACACTCTCAGTAGTGGTAGTTGAGTCTACATGAGTCCCTTCCACATCTGTGAGACTCACCTCAGTTTGGCTTTGCTGATGGGGGCTAGAATTCATAAGTTCCCTAGGGCTCAGTTATCCAAAGATTGGTGTGGTAGATCAACATCATGGCCCTGATGGAACATGAGATCTTCATTAGATCGGGTTAATAGGTCAGTGAAGGATATAGAGGTTATTCCTAATGACCCGGGACCTTGATCAATATCTAATGACATAGAGTCAATTATGTGTTTGACTTGTGGTTGAGGAGGGAGTAGCGAGAGTGCAGAAACAGTAGGTTCGGATGTGTTTTGAGTGTAAAATGGATGGGTGATGATCATAGTTAGTTAGAAAATCATAGGAAGTTGAGGATTGAAGAGTGGGTGTGGAGAAAGGGAAGTTGGTTTCATGAAATATGACACAAGAAATAGTGATTTGGCATGCTTGTAGGTTAAAACAATTGTACCCCTTGATGATTCAAGTGGTGACCAAGAAATACACAAGGGTAGGACTATTTGTCAAGTTTATTTATGTTGGTAGACGGGATTAGTTGGTAACAAAGACAACCAAAAACCCGTAGGTAGGAATAGGATGGGGTTCGGTTTAGGAGAAGGTGTGCGGGGGAGAGATGTTGAAGTAGCTTAGAGGGTAGTATACTGAGAAGATCGGTTGCATGTTGTAGTGTGTGATGACAAAAGGATTGAAGAACAAAGGAATGAGCTAATAGGGTTCGGATGATATTATTAATTGATCGTACTTTGCACTCGGCCTTACCGTGGGGACAAGAGAACCAATTTGGAGGCCGTTGTTGACACAAAAGGTGTGAAAGTTATGGTTATTATATTCGCGACCATTATCACATTGGATGGTTTTAATTGACTAATAATTTGAGTTGTGATAAGAGTAGAATATTATGAAAATACTTCATAGACTTGCTACTTGTTGGCTAAATGATAGGTCCATAAGACATTTGTTTTGTCATCTAGTATTAATATATAATACCAAAGGCCACTTGAACTTAGAACTAGATAGGTTCATAAGTCGGTATACATAATATCGAAAGGGGAATAAGTAATAGAATTAAAAGAATAAAATGGTAACTTAAATTGTTTTCCCATCACATAAGAACGACAAACAAAATTACAAACTTTAGAACTAGTATTGAAAGAAAAAATTGATTTTAAAGTAGATAAAATAGATGTGCCCGGGTGACCGAGATGTTGATGACATAAATCTTGAGTTATTGCAGCAATGGTGTAGGGGTAAATGAGGGGAGACTAGATGAGTGGATACAAGTCTCTGGTGTTGTTACATTGGAGTATGGGTATTTGCGTCTGGAAGTCCTTCTTATCAGAATTAAAGGGATTAAATTCAATGGACATATTATTATCAATAAAATTTAAAGAGAACAAATTCAATGGACAGATTATTATCAATAGTAAAACAACAAACAGATAACAAGATTTTGATAAGGGAAGAAACATGAATAACATTATGTAATTTGAAAAGTGGTAACAAATGTTTAAAAATTTGATGTCTTGTACCGTGGATTGGTAGTTAAGAACCATTTCCAACAAAAATATTTTAAAAGTGACTATTATTAACAATGGACGAGAAGTTACCAAGGTGTTGGTCATATGTGTCGTTGCCCCAGAGTCCATGTACCAATTTTAATCGGGTGTGTTCAAGGTCATCATATAAAAGGCTTTATCAAACTCAATGTGTGTAGCTACATTCAAAAGATACATATGATTGGGTTGGCCTAGTGCTAAGAATGACGGGTTTGGGATTGACTAGAGGGCTTGGGCTAGCTTGTTTTGTTAGGTACGGCAAGGTGGGAAGGTACATTGATTGTAGTAAGCGTAGGGAGGAGGGGGTGAACCAAGAAGGTTGGCGCGGTTGAGCTAGGTTGCCATTGTAATGCCCTCAACGGTGAGTGTAGGTTGATCTGCCCTGGACACAACCACCACGGCCCTGCCCTCGAGGGCTGTTGTAATAGGATTGTGGCTTGGGTGGGTGAGTATCTTTAGGCTGGTCGCTAATTTTCGCATGCGGAGGAGTAGAGGAGGTTGTCATATGAAGGGCAATACCATGTGAAGAGTTAGCAGCCTGGTGGGATTTTCTGGTTTCCTTCAAGATTAGCTTAGAGCGGACGCCATAGAATTCTTGTGTTGTATATCCATTTGAGGACAATGACGTCAATATGATTCCAAAGAGCAGCATAGGTGGGCTAGGCTATTTTGTCGGCTTTGTCGTTTTCGACTGAAGAGAAAGAAGATGGAGATATGGAAGGTGTAGAGGGAGCAACGACTATGGGATCAATGTAATCGCTGACTTGAAAAGCTTTGCAGTGGACCGAAACAATTCCGCCCAAGAATTGAATTGTCCGTTTTCCATCTCAACAGTGAATTGAATAAATTTCTGAATATTTGTGACTATGATACTAGAATGGAGTTTCTCCATTAAATGAGAGATGTGAGATGTGAAGATAGAGAGGGTAAAGATGGGTTATGGTTGGACAATGTTGTTTCATGGCTAGGGTTTTTATGTTCTTCAGAAGAGCTCTAATACCATGTAATTTAGTATAGAATTACCGGCCTTATCTCATTCTAATTATATGATACATATAGTACATTCGATGCTTATCTCTATAAAGGATTACAATATATTCAAATATTTATAATATTATCAAACCATATTAACCTCATAAGTTGTAGGGTTGTATATCATTGGCTAATACACATAAATTACTGAGGTCCCTTTCACCTTCTAACTATGATTAGTGGTGTACAAACCGGTTTTTTTACCCAAACCGGTTCAGGTTCAAAACCAAATCTGTTTATGGGTTGTGGGGTCAAACCACTTTTTCTTCAAACCGGTTCGGGTTACAATCCGGTTTGGCTCACCGGAAACTCATACCTGTCACACCAATTCGGACCGGTTTGAAACCGGGTTTTTTTTAATAAACCGGTTTTAGGACCGGTTTAATCGGTTTTTAACTTTTTAAACCGGTTTATAATCCGGTTTTGAGGGTGGGGTTACCAAACCGGCATACAAACCGGCGGTTCGGGACGGTTTGGGCCAAACCGGTTTTTCTTTAAAACCAGTTTGGTTTTTTTGGCCGAACCGGTTCTGGTTTTTTCGGCCGAACCGGTTTTTTTGCCCAAGTCTAACTAAGATTAGGTGGTGACTGAAATGAAAGGTGTTTTTCCAACATAGACGATTTTTTAAGGAAAGAAACAAAACTTATATATATATATATAAATAATAAAAGCGAGGTCAAAGACTTGTTACTAACTAGAGATGCATGAATGTATGTATGTATGTAGTAAAATCAAGATCCTTCATCACTGCCCATTCCTCATGTTTCTTGGAAATAGGTGAGTTGCAGAAAGTTTAAATGGATATCTCTTACATACATGTCTAGATAAGATATTCAATTATATAAACGTAAATAATTATATATGTTTACAAAACTATAAACTAATCAAAATAATACCTTGTTTAATATGTTTTACAATTTGTTTTTAGGCTTTAGAAAAATATAATACATTTAATTACCTTTAGTAACCATTTTATTACACGAGTTGAATAAATAAAATATTACATATAATAAAATTTTATTAATTATAAAACGATATTATAGGATAAGATAGTATTGAAATTACGCATTAGTACAGACTATAAGTTATAAAAAAATGATATCAACTTCTTAAACATTTTTTGTTTAAAAAACTAAACATTTTGTTTCAAAAAAATCATTTTAAAAAAATATATTATTATAACTCATACTTTTTAATTTTTTTATTATAGATATTAACTTTTTTAAAGCACAACTTTTAAAATATGTTTATATTTTAAAAAAATTATTTTTAGAAAAATTTCTTAAAAAAATATAAATAAAATTAATAAAAAATCACTTTCTTAATTTATTCGAAAGTATTTTTAGTTTGTAAAAAAGTTAAATAATATTATTAGTAATTATAATAACTATTATATAGAAGGGACAAACAAGAAAATATTAGTGAGTATAAATGTGATGCTGTCACATGTTATCTTTAGTTATTCTTATATTAAAATACTAGTAGAAATGCTCGTGCGCTGCGCAGTTATGGTTGTTGCGTGAATTTTTGGGAATTCGATTTTAGTCAGTATCGTATCGGTGTGATATGACGTAAATTAGAAAATCAAAATATAATTATTGAAAAACTGAATGAAAGAAAACAATTATGTATATTACAAAAGTCTTTAAAACAACTATATTATCCTAACAAGATTAGCGAAAGCATGAATGGTATTTGTGGTTGGAAATCACTTATTAGCTAGATTTTAGGAGGGTTTTCACTTTATGAATGTAGATTAGAGTTTTATTATCATCAGAGGCACCTTCAGGTGGTGATTTCCATAGACCGGAGAAAGTTAATGGAAAATTATCACCACAAATTACCATCTTGATTATTATTAAGTTGTTAACAACCGGCAAGGAAAAGAGGAAGAGGGATTATTGTTCAATCGCAATGAATTAACGGCATTGAAAGTAAATGGTGGTTTTGTTTGGTCACGTGTGTATACTTTATAATTTGTATTATAAGCATCATATGTTATAATATATTGGAAGGGCATAAATGAAATAAAATGATTAATTTTTTTAAGTTTAAGCATGACTTTTCATATAGGTGTCTTAATCCATATGTAAAATTATCTTTCTAAAAATATTAGTATTATAGTTATTATAAATATGAAGATATATATATGTTATACACATAAATAAATAAATAAAATAATACTTAATTTAAATAGTATTTAGTTATAAATATATAAGCAGTAATATAAATTTAAATATCAATTTATAGTATCATAAAATAAAATTTTTAAAATAACTGTTTTATCCAGTTAAGATTAAGATTTACTTGCAGCGCGAAACAAAAAATAGAATACTTGTTTTGTGGTTTTATATTAAAATAACTGTTTTATCCAGTTATTTAAACTGCTTGTTAAAACAACATTTAAATTAATCATAGATATAGAAATAAATTAAACATATACAAAGTGAATGACTTTGAATTATGTTTGTAGCAGGAAGAAAGTAGTAGAAAATTGTTGACATTAAGATTTTTGAATATGGTTAGTAGCTGGATTTTCATATTATATTTACGCCGGAATCGAAGACCTAATTTGTGATTCCTAATTTGGCTTACAAAAAGGAAACTTACAACAATATGTAAATAATAATAAAACGGAAGATCACGAGTAATCAAGCCTTTCCAATACCCTCTCTCAAGTCATAACGTAAAGGTTACAAATGTTCAACCTCTCAAGTAGCAATTGTGATTGTCAAGCTCCTACAGCCTTTTTGAATAAATAAATCTGCTACTTGAAGCTTGGTGTCAATATGTAAAAATTCCACTTCTTTGGTATCAACACATTATCTTACGAAGTAGCAATCCATCGTTACGTGTTTAGCTTGTTTATGAAAAACTAGATTGTTGGTAATATTTTTGGCTGCCATGTTATCACAAAATAGTTGTATTAGGTTTACCTTATTCTAGGTTTAATTCTTATAAAAGCCATAGCATCCACAAGGCCTCAATAACCGTAGTGACCAGCATCTGATATTCAGAATCTAAAGAGGAACGTGATACTACTGATTTCTTTTTCGACTTACAAGATAGGTGAGCTCCCTTCGAAAGCAACAAATAGCCAATTCTTGATTTTCATGTGTCGGGATACCTGAGCCAATTTGAGTCGGTACAAGATACTAAGTTTGTTGCCCTTTATTTCGGGAGTAAGATTCCTTGCCCCGGTGTAGCTTTAAGTACTTAATACTCTCATAGCCACATCCATGTGATTTTCTCGAGGATCTATCACAGATTGACACAAGACATTGAATGAGTAACTGTTGTCTGGCTACTTGTTGGTGCAAGAGCCTACCCTCCAGTCTTCAATACTTGCTCACATCAACATGGACTTCTTCATCATTTTCCCAATCTTCATGTTTTGTTCTATGGGAAAAAGCACTTGGTCCATCCCATCCCACTATCTTCAAGGATGTCCAAGATATATTTCCTTTGGTCAAGAACCATTCTTTTGAGTACTTGTTACTTCAATACCCAAGAAATATTTTAAAACACTCAGATCCTTATTACTAATTTCTTATTTAAGAATGTCTTCATCTCAATTTCTTCAATTCATTTCCCATTATGATAACTTTTCCGACATTTATGAGCGCCACAACGAATGAATTTTCGGCCTAAAAAATGAATAAAGAGTCATTGGCTCGTAACTATTTAAAAATCAGTTCCATGCAAGGACGAAGTAATTTTTATGCCAGTTCCTCCTCGATGCTTGTTTTCAGTCGTAGAGAGATTTTCTCAAAGCCTTTGTGTTCCTTTCTCAAAGCCTTGAGAATGTAGACTTCCTCGTTCAGATCTCCATTTAGGAAAGCATTATTAACGTCTAGTTGGTTGATTATCCAATTTCTTTTAGTTGCCATCATCATAATGGTTCATATGGTAACAAGCTTTTCTATCAATGCAAACGTATCATGGAAATCTACTCTTTTTATTTGTGTGATTCTTTGGGCATCAACCTTGCCTTGTATCTTTCAATATCCTCATTCAGCATATATTTTATCTTATGCACCCACTTTATATCTATAGCGCGCTTCCCTTCATTTCTCTTTTCCCTCTATTTTGGAAGCTAAAAAGATGTTACTTCTTCATAAAAATATTCTAAAGAAGTATCTTGTGCTCCCCTTGATTCACCTTCTACTTCTTACATTGTACTATATGCCCATCATATGACTGTTAATACCTAGAAGGGAACTGGTACAAATAATATAAACCAAAACAATGTTCGAGGGGCATCCAATGGGGGCAATGTTACTAATGACTCGTGGGATGGTACTATTGATTCAGGTACTATAGGTGGGAAACAACATTCAAGGGGTGCCCAAACCTTATTTTGCACCACAATTGTTCGTATATCTAAATCAGCAACTTCAGCATTATTTTGGTTGCAACCATTGTCCACAAGAGAGCTAGTTTGCATCACCATTGTCGTTTTTCCATTTGATGTTTCTGAGAAGATCAAGGCTTCACCACCCTTTCCCTTTAGTAAGTTGCCCCACTGCTGACAACCACCTACGGCTCTTTATCGTGGACGTCCCTAGCTAGTAATCTTACGTTGGGCATGCTTCTAGATCACCACAGCTTTATGTTAGTACACGGTCACAGTTCATATACTTAGCCTTGGTTTTTGCCCTATGTCTATTTAGCCACCTTCTCAAGAAAATAATCACTTAGGCCAATAACTCACATGTAATTTAATAAAGGTAACTTACATGTTTTTTTTTCCTTTGTGAAACATTTAAAGATATTCTGGTTAGTAATGGTACTTTATTACCAGTACATCATATCCGCATCTCTCTTTCACCATTTTCACACAACAAGTTGGTAATAAGTAATATTTTTGTTTTTGACAAAATAGTCAAAAATGTTATTTATGTTAGTCATTTTACAATTGACAATTACGTTTCTATTAAGTTTGATGTGTTTGGCTTTTCAGTGAAGGACCTTATACGAGAGCACCATTGCCAATCTTTATCTAGTCTCACGATCGATCTCGCTAACTTCGGCTATCTGTCTTGTTGTTGTGGCTCCTCAAATTTGGAACCAACACTTTAGGGTATACTTGTGAGTCCATTTTTAAGTTTTTGTTATCTTTTAAACTTATTCTATGTTCACATTCATTTTTAACACTTTTAATGATGTCAACTTGGCAAGTTTTGTCGTTTCCCTTTTTCCAAGTCTACTACAAAAACTAGTCACTTGTTTGAATTTGTTCATAACTAGTTTTAGTACCCTTGTACACTAACGCATAAGTTGTGAGCTACTGTAGATCCTGTTGTGGATTGTATGTATATATAATGATGTGTAGACATCTCATGATATTAATTTGAGTGGTTATAATTGAGTTTTTTCTTGGTGGAAAAATTATTTATCAAAATGGGTGATTTGAAATTATTTATCAAAATGGGTATTTTAAAAAAAAATCTCTCAATTCTTTCATTTTATTAAATAAAGAAGACTGTGTTTAATAAGTTATAATTTCGAAAGATAAAGGAAAAAGTTTCTAAGATTAAAAAATAATACATTTTGTTGGAGTGTAATATTCTATTAAAATTTTTTTAAATTGTTTTATATTTCTTTTTGAAACCTTTTCTTTTCGAGACGTTTTTCTAATAAATCATTTTTTTCTTCATATATACTTTTTTTGTTTTATTTTAAAATATAATGTTTTTGTTTTTAGTTTTTAACGCAGTTTTTCATATATGTTTTTTCAATGTTTTTACTTAATTTAAGAGGTATAATAAGTAAAACATTTTAGTGGAATATACAAATGAAGTCTTTGAACATTTTTGTCCTTCGTATATAATTTTTTTTATTTCATTAAAAAACATTTTAATATGATATAGCTGGTTAAAAGATATAACATGGATTAGTTGATTTCAATAAATAAGTGTTGAAGGGTGTTTCCCGGTTTGATTTTGATAGTTTAACTTAAATGTTTGTCAGAACGTTACATATATATTTGTTATACACGTTTTTAGTAAAAGCATAAAATAATATCATACAGTTTGAAGAAACAAAATAACATCAACATTTTGAAATTTTAAAAAACCATACTAATTATTATTTAAATATCAAACATTCCATTATTGTTGTGTTGGTACTTTTACTAAAATAACAACATTTTCTATAAAACAAAATAATATTGTTTTGTTTTGACATAACATTAAAAGAAGTTTATAAAATAATTATAAAACATTTTTATAAAATATCACACTCAATAGGGATGGCAATGGGTTGGGTTCGGGTCGGGTATAGGTAATCCCAAGCCCATACCATGTTTTGAAATCTTGTCCTGTACCCGACCCATTACCTATTGGGTATTGGTGGGGTAATTATCCATCGAGTATCGGGCATACCCGTAGGTATCAGGTATACCCGTTAGCATCGGGTTACGGGCATACCTGTGAGCAGTGTTGCAAAAATCAGTGCTAGACGTCGATTAATCGGGCAGGAATCAGAAATCGGGAGTCAACCTTGGCGATTTCCTGTAATCAAAGGCAATAATCGGTAATCGATCAACGTTGGTCAAAATCGGACCTAGGCGGTCTTAATCGGCCAAAAATCGGTGATTCCGGCGAAATTCCGGTAGGGTTCCGTTGAGATTCCGGCGACTTTCAAAATTTCCGACCAAAACTTGGAAAATCTGGCAAAAACTTAGAATTTCTGGCCAAATATGTATATTTATATATAAAACTGAACTTTTATTATTAAAACTACATTTTAAAATGCGTATATTTATATATAAAATTTCCAATCCGATTAATCCAGAGTCCCTACCTCGCCGCCCGACTAGCGCCTAGCGATTTTTACAATATTGCCTGTGAGTATCAACCAATTCTTGTTGCCTTGTCGTGTTCATTTATACAATTTTATTTTTATATATTTAAGTACTCTATTTTAAATATTAAATTGATCATCTTTATAAAATTTTATGTAATAAAACTACAATAACATTTTCATTAGATAAGTTTAATATTAAAAATAGTTACAACAAGTTGCTTAAACTTTCTCATGAAGATTACGAAACAACTACAACATATAAGTGTTTTAAATTTTCATATCAAAATAGTCACAATAAATTAGCAACAAGTATTATAATTTAATAAAGTTTCATATCTAATATACATATCTAATATTCAAAAAAGTTAGTTACGTTTCTTTAATATTTAAAATAGAAAACTTCGGGTATATGTTCGGGTAAACGGGTATGTGGTTTCGGATAATTGGACCGAGTATTACCTGATCTCATACCCGTTTGATACCGCACATTATTTTAAACTAATCTCATACCCACCGGTTTCGGGTATACCCACCGGGCTCGGGGCATTCCCTACAACAAAGTATATTATTTTTTGATTTCAGCTACTTTTTCATTCACCTTTTTAAAGGGTAATTTCTTAGATACAAATTTTTTTATTTATTTAGATTTGAAGTGAGAAATAAATGTTTAAAAATACCTATTTTGATAAATAAATTTTAAATCACCTATTTTGATAAATAAGTTTTCCATCAACACTCTTTTGGGGAAAAAAAACTCTAGGTTATAAATATTTTTTTTATTAAATTTCTCATTTTTGTGGGTATTTCCATTGCATGTTAAATCAGGGGTGTTTAAGGCTTTTATAACTTTTGTGCATATGTTACTAACCAATTCAAAACAGAGATTTAATCGTTCCAACGTGTGAACAAACGTGAATTTAATAATAAAACTTTGCATGACTTATTTCAAATTAATGACCTTAAAGATTGTTTTTCATGTACTTACATGTCCCAACAAGATGGAAAAGCTAAACTAACTATTCGCACGATTAATAACATAATTCTTACATTTTTGTTTGAGGCTTCTCTGTCATCCAAACTATAGACTGAAGTTTTAAACATGGCCATTCACACTTAATCTCTTACATACAAACACTCTCTCACTCATTGTGTACCTTTTGAAGTCTTCTTCCCCACTTATGTACGTCTTTTGTCTTTGATTGTATTTATTATCCTCATATTCTTCAACTGCTCCTTATAATCTTGCTCCATGTTCCACGACATTCATATTTCTCAGCACCGATCATCCGAATTATTCTTCCTACTGATCAGTTTGGCTCATAAGGTGCATGTACCTTCTTACTAAACAAGGCATTCTTCGCACTAAGTTTAGCTTGTAACATGTGCATTCTTACTCGACCCATCTGACCTCATACTATCATCTTTCTCCTTAGTATTGCTACCACGATTCTTGTAGCATTGATACTACTAAGTCCAAAACTTTCTCTACAAGGTGATCCTTTGGTAGATCTTACCTGTTGTCGTAATCTGACTAGTGCGTTGAACTATAACGTTAAATTGTCTAAACATTACGTTGGTGATTCTGAATGGTCTTGTCACACCTCGATCGATGGCAGATCCTCGACGCGAACGAATGTGAATCGGTTGTTCATAGCACATGGTATTTAAAGCTTTAAAATAATATTAAATAATAATTTTATTATTTTAAGTAACCAAATATTGGTTAACAACCATAAATAATTCAAAAAAACATATTTTTTTTCTTTTTATATAACTAGGTTCATATGCCTAGTTGCAAGCACTCATGAAGTCCAACTAAATGGTATTTTCTGAAATTATATAAAAAATAATATAGTCAGCTAAAAAATTAGCTGGTAAGTAAACATGTTTACATACATAGATATATTGATTATTTGCAAGTGTTGAAATAATAAAATGCTTGACTAGACACCAAACGAATATCCAGGAGAATTTTGGATTCTAGTTAATAAAATGATTTTAAATAATTTAATTAACTTCCGTATAAAACTTGATTAAATATAGGATGGATAAATAATAAGATTTAAATGTTAGAAATTATTAATAAATATTTTAAATAGTTAGAATCTGATAATTAAATAATGTGACTAAAAATAGGTAATTTATAATGACTAATAAATACAACATTGAATAATTTGCAAAGAATAATCAGTTAAATAATTAATTATTTAAATGAATGTTTATTATGTAATAAAATTTTGGTCTAATATAATAATTTTTTGTTTCATGGAAATTATATAAAAATTTGGACTTATAATATAAATTGAATTTTACAATTTAATAACTTATAGAAAATATTTTATATGTGTAATTATAAATATTGAAATTATCATAAATTAATAATAAATTTTTGATGTAACATAAATTTAATAGAGTTATTTTTATAACATTAAATCAATATAATATAATTTTTGAAATATTTAAAGGGTTTAAAAATCGATATAAAAAGAAATAGGGGTGCCTGGGTTCAAAACCGAGTCCCTTATGAGTATGCTTAGTGTGTTACTGTTGGGCCAAAGCCCTTATCTAAGTTAAATTCCCGGATTAATGATATATTTTCGATGGCGAATACCGAGTATGTGTGTGTGTGCGTGTGTGTGTGAGTTTAGAGTGCAATTGAGGTTACAGGGAGTAAAAGGGAATCAACTAAAGTGTTTTGACTCAATTGTATAGCATTGATTTGGGTTGTTTTAATCCGAACAAATTTAAAGTATGATTCGGGTGTTTCGATTCTAATCAAGAGTAATTACGCATTTTTAATTGCAATTATTTGTGTGCTTGAATTCAGAATGGTCATGATTATGTTTCTGGTCAAATAATTTTGCAATTTGATTATATTTCAAGTGAAAACTGATTTGATTTTTAAATGAGGAACGGATTGGCATGTTTAACCAAGAGTTTATTCGAATGGTAATAGGTTTGGGGTTCAAATTTAGTTCAAGAATGATGAGGAACGGTTTTATTCGATAAAAATTAATGGATTTTGAGTATTGGGTCTCGCCAGAGTTTAGCCGGAGGTTAGCCGTGGACAAGGGTCGAGAGGATAAGGGTTGACTTTTATAAAATTTTAAGTTTGGTCCCTAAACTTCTATTAGTTAACATTTTATGTTAAAAGTGTTTAATTTAAGTTTAAAATGTTATAACTTTACCCTCAAATTTAATTTATTAATTAAAAATTCTAATTAACTAACAACTAACTTAGTTATTATTTAAAATTTATAACTGTTATAAATTAATTATTTTTATTAAATAACATAATAAAATCATATGTTTTTTGTGTTTAAACTTTATAAATCTATAAAAAAAATATTTATTAATTATAAAATTATTATTATATGAATAATTAACATAATTAATGTTTCAACATATAATTAAAAAAAATGGATTCAGGTTTACAATGCAGTGGGGCCAAATCTTACAGGGGTCTTTTCATGCTTGACGCACATTAACTACACTTTCAAGCCCTAAAATGCATTCATTCAGGGTACTCTTCATCATGGTCTTTTGGTGCGTCTTTCATTAATTGATCGTTTGGTCTTAATACATTGATATCGACTGGGCATGGTATCCTGAGACTCATCGGCCTACCTTAAGATTTGTGTCTTCTACCATTACAATCTAGTGCCTTGGTCTTCCAAAGGCCAACATGTTATCTTCCGCTCTAGCAATGAAGTTGAATATCATGGTGTCCCCATTACTATTTTGAAGCAGCTTGGCTTCATAATCTCCTTCTTGAGTTATATTGTCTTGGGTCCCATGCCACACTTGTGCTTTGTGACAATGCTAATGACGTGTATTTAGCATCTAACTCTACAAAGTATCAAATAACCAAACATGTGAAAAGAGATTTACAGTTTTTATTGAAACTTTTTTCGTGGTTAGGTTTGTGTGTTACATGTTTCTTAACTTGTAATTCTCCCTTGACTTCACATCCAGTTTAAGAGTTTAGGTATCTTAATGTAGGACTCCTAGGGGATTAGATAATGGTGATTTTGTAGCACTTTGTATAGCATAGGGTCTACAGTGTAAATACTTACTATTTATTGTACTGTATTATTTATTATACATGATAAATACGAAAATCCTAATATGGGATTTCCAAACACGGTTAAATAATGTCTCTCAATAATAAATCTAAGAGAAAGTACCGGAAACGTACTAGCACCATCTCCTCATCAAGACCATGTATCGTTATTTCCATAGATGTTTAACATGCTAAGCAAACAGATATATTGATGTCGTTATACATTGATGTAATTCACTACTCTTGATCATACATTGTGTCTCTTTTCCAATTCCACATTGCGATTATTAGATTGTTTTGTATATGAATCCAATCTACCACCTTACAATTCTTTTGTGTTTCTAAGGCAAAAAAATAGTTCAGAATAGCCTACGATTTGACCATTTGTCTAATCAGGAAAAAAATAATAATAAAAAAGTTCTTCCTCTTTGCCTATTATGCCTTTTACAAAATCAACCACCTCAAAGTTGGATTCCTTCGGAAATTGGTGCTACACCTCCAAGCAACTCTTTTAAGTACTAATAAATCTGCCAATGAGTCCTAGATCAAGTGGTTTAAGAAGAGGCACCCTATGACTTTCCAAAGTAGAGGTCATAGGTTGAAGTCTCATTAGGTGCAATATGCTCCAAGTGGGCCAAGGGTTTTATCACAATGGGCCTTTGGGTGGTGGGTTTCCCTTGGAATGGTGGGCGAGCCGGGTCACCAGCGCTGTCTGTGTTCGCGGGCGTGGGTGGCCTTTCGCCAATGGGTTTACCCGGGTGACCGGGCTTAAAAATTATTTGTTGGCCGTTCAAAAAAAAGTACTAATAAATCTAGTACGCCAATTCTTGAGGAAACGCCTGAAAACTATGCTAGGAAAGTCGTACGTATCAATGTGTTCATAAATCGTGTCTTTTAGTATTTTGGTAGGCTAAATAGTCATTAAGAACAAAGAAAAGTAACATATAAAAAGTTCAAGCGACCAACACTAGAATTATGCATAGCTTTAAGGAATAGTTGTATAAATAATATCCTCATTACTTTAGAATATAATCGTTACGTTTAAAACTTAAATTGTTAAATTAAAAGGTTAACTATAAGGGTTTTGACTTTTGATCTATAATTGCATCTGCCGCCCATTAGAGAAGCTGAAGCGTGTTATAGTAATCGCAATGCCATTATTAGTATATGATTAAAACTACTATCTTCAACCCTTAAATATTTCAAAATTAAATCAGTAAGTGATTTAAGCCTATAATGGTATCATGATTTGTTTCATAACATTATGTTGTCGCAATATTTGTTTAAAATTAGTTGGAAGTATGATTATTATTACTACTATGATCATGATTGTTTTCGCTGCTTAGCAATTTGTTTAGATAATCTCTTCACTGAAAAGATTTACATATTATTCATCTTATTTGAGAATTAACGCATTTAAGGATTCAAATTTAAGTTTCTAAGTAATGATTTTGTTTAGTTTAGATTATGTAATGTTATATTTGCATTTATATTTTTTAATATAATTTTAAGAAGAATAGTAACAATTAAAATAAATTCTTTTAATTAAGATAACTTTTGTCACATTCATAATCTTTAAATTGTACTACTTTCGAACTAAACTACATACTTATCAAGGGCGGATATAGCGTAGAGAGGGAGGGGTCAGCTGACCCCGTAGAATTTTTGTATTAAATCAATTAAGCATGTTTAGTTAATCAGAAGCTCAGTTTATTTTTTATTACTTTGTCACCATTCCACCTTTCCATATACGAATTACCGTTTGCGAAAAAGAATATTAGCGACTTTAATTGAATATTAGCAAATTCCAATTCCTACTTTGGTGCTTCGTGTGGCTACGAATCAAGACCTCATGTTTCTAGAATATATTTATTGTGGATTCCAATTGATTATTTTTGTATGTTCACCTGTTCCAATCAAAGTGTTATCATATGATCCGATCATTTTTGTTTTATGTGCTCTTACATTTATAGCATATGTGTTCTTATTTAACTGATTAAGTTTTTTTGTCTTTCAATTATTTTATTCAAAATGAATAACAAAAATTATATATATATATATATATATATATATATATATATATATATATATATATATATATATATATATATATATATATATATATATATTGAAACATACTAGTTGATCTTATCTTTAGGGTTTATGAAGAGTTTTTAGAAAAGAAACTTATCTAAACATATACCAATATACTTTTATTTATGTGGCATGACCCGAAATTTTTAACATCAAGTTAAGGTACACTTGAGAACCAAAAAACCAACCTTATAGGAAAAAGTTTCTGGATTCACCCTTGATACTTATTATGGTAATAGACACTAATTAATAGGCTTTTAAATAATATGTTTTTGTTATAACCACGAACTCATACACTCACTAATTTACGTTTAAAATAAAATTACATGTTCAATACTAGATTTGAACCTCTTACTTTTTTAAAGTGACAACACTAATACATTAGTGTTATTTAGACACTAATACATTGTAGGGCATTATAGCACCTTAAAACGTCTTTATACCACCCCCGTGGGCATCATAGGGGCGTTAGGGTGTTTTCACCATAACATCATAATTTCTTATAAATATCATAATTAATTAATTATTAAGGAACATTAACCTTTTTTTGAATGATATATGTGCGACCCTACTTCGGAAGATAGGTGTTATCTTAATCGGATTACCTATCCGTGTCTCAGCCCAAACCACACTCCAACCCCTTCAGGACGAAACTCATTGCTAAGAAATCTCTCTAACTCAATTCTTAACATATTGTTCAAAGTGAGACTTGAACCATAACATCCTCATATTTACATGTCATTAATAGTTCATCTTAATCAATTGGACTAACGATCATTGGTTTAAAGAGCATTAACTATTATTTATTTTTTTGCCTAGAAAAATATTGATGAGTTGGTACTTATATGATAAAAATATTTTATAAAAATATTAACCATTACTGCATTACATATGGTAATAGTGTTATTTGGTTGAATGCGCTTCCCTTTCGTCTTAAGATAATATGTGACAAAATTATTGTTTATAAGATCTAAATAACTGCTAATTAATTGAAAAGCGTTACCATTGACCGTTTGATCTGTTCAATTATTAAACTATAATGAGGTCATTAATGGTGGTGGAAAGAACATGCATCTTTCCAAGAAAAAGATATAATTTAATGGAACATTAATAAATTAATGTATTTGATATTTCTTATTTAAATAGTTATTTTATAGTTGGCATTAAATATAGTGTTAATTATTAAAAATGATAAGGTAGTTGAATATATTCTAAACAGGGTTAGCAGTTAACATGTGCTTCAATAATGCGCATCTTCATCTTCATAACTTACATTAATTTATTTATTTTTGTCTTCCAAAACCACAAAGATTACTAACAGAGTAAATTACATGGATGGTTCTTATGGTTATGTTTAATTTTGGATTTGGTCCTTCAAGTTTAAAATCTTTGAATATAGTCTTTAACATTTTTTTCTCTTTCATATATGATACCTAGATCTATTAGTCAACCGTTAGTGATGTTAAATATTTTTTACTCGCATTATCCATCTATTTAATTTATCTTTTAAATTATAGTATTATTTTTCTTTAAGAAAATTGTATATTTTTGTTTTCCAAATTTTTTTATTTTATATTATTTTATAATTACATTATCAATAAAATTATTATTTAATAAAATACATTTTAAATAAACAAATAAAAAACTATTTAAAAACATGTTTTTAAAATGTTTATTTTTTAAACCTTTTGTTTTTTATACATCATTCTAAAAAAATTTTATTTTTTAAATTGGTTGTTTTTCTAAAGTTTTCTTTTAAACTATTCATCTTTTGAGACATATTTTCTTAAATAAATTCTTAGTTTTTTTTAAATATTTTTTAAAAAGCAATTCAGCTTAAACGTCTTTATAAAAGAAGACATTTTTATAAAGGTTTAAAAGTACCCGCATATTGGTTTTAAAAAAATATAAACCAAACATTTAAAAGATACATTTTTTAAAATATTTTTTGTGTATTAAATAATAAACATATTTATAATAAAAAAATTATAATAAAATAAAATTACATTGATGATCTATACAAGTAAAATAATTATTTTGACAATTAAAATCACTAATTGAACTAACAGAGTAGAGACCATTTATGAAAGATAACTATAACATTAGGGACTATATTCGTAATTTTAAAACTTTAAGGACTAAATCCAACATTTTAATTAAATCATAGGGACCATCCGTGTAATTCACTCTTACTAATAATAATGAAACATAAACATATGTAGTTTGTAATTACTGTCATTTAGGAGTTAATATATATATATATATATATATATATATATATATATATATATATATATATATATATATATATATATATATATATATATATATATATATATATATATATATATATATATATGCGTGTAGTTATGTGAATAAGCTAAGTTACTCATAAATTATTTTAGATAAACTTACTAAAAGCTCAACCCCAGATAATCTTAAACAACCTAGAACTTGAAATCTTACTCACAAGTTGATCTCAAGCTTTAGATATACAGCCATTGGCGGACCGGACCGGGGGGTGCAACACCCCCCCCCCCCCCATTCTCTTTTTTTCGTCGGTAGTGTTAAACTTTAGTCCGGCAGTGTAAATTTTTGGCCCGGTAGTGTAATTTTTTATATCAATTTCGACTCTATTCGTCTACGCTACTATATATTTAGCTTCACGCAATTAATGTTCGATCAATTAGGACGAATCAAGAAACTAGATATTATTCGTAGTGTTGGATCTTTATAGCCATGTCAAATAAAAATTACATTGAATTAACATGATATGCGAATGCACCCACATATGTCTATTTCTACTTGTGTATTAGATTTATTTCCTTTCATACATAATAAAAAATACAAAATCTGTCATATAAGTTTTGATATCATCTTCGACCAAGAGAATACATTATGATCACATCCGGGTTCCAAGACAACGAGTATTTGCAAAACCTCAACGTTGCTAGCCTCATTATAGGAAGGGGATTTTCCCTACGGCCATCATTGGTGTAAGATTAAGCATGTTTTTATGTGATAATGGCCAAAACAAAAGAGCGTTGCCTTTATTGTATGTGGGACAGTTCAAATTGCTCGACGTTCGCTCGATGATATATTGGAAAATGCTCCAAACATGATCGTTCGATTTACCACTCGGCTGTAAATGAGCCGATCGGCTCGGTTCGGTTAGTAAACGAGCCAAGCACAAGCAAAGGTCCGCTCGGTTCGGTTCGGCTTGAATTATTTTTAAATTTAATTTATATAATATATATATATATATATATATATATATATATATGTATATGTATATATATATGTATATATATATATATAATTTTATATATATACATAAATATACAAATATATCATTTATATTTATAGTTATATACTTACCACTTTATTGCATGTGGTCCACTATATATAAATATACAACTTATATTTATACCTACTAGACAATTAACCCAATAAAAAATTTAACATTGAATCTATAAGTAAAACCCTAAGCCGTTAAGCAATAGTCTTTGAACCGCATGATTATATATAAACATGATTATATTATGAAATGCAACTGCTTTTTAAAGCATAAAAAGTACTTAACATCCAATATATTCATTGTCTTCCTTTGTAAATTTTAATTGTATGACACCCTAGATCGTATGACTATCAATATCTTGTGCTGTCAAGACTGTTCAACGCTCGCTCGAAGTTCGCTTAGAAAATTTTTGCTCGAAAAATACTCGCTTGACTTTTGGCTCGGCTCAGTTCGGTTTGTAAACAAGCCAAGCATGAGCAACAGTCCGATCAGTTCGCCTCGGTTCATAAACAACCCTAAATGTATGAGCTCACATATATTATATATATACAATTTACAAAGGGATGTACAAGAAAGTACAACTTTGTAAAGCAAGCCATGTACAATTTTTTCAACATACTATAATTACATGTAGGTGATATAACTAGGTCACCCACATCCTTTTTATTTTAGTTTAATATATTTTAGGTGCCCATTAGTCTAAAAACTTATGATTATATGTTATATATTATGAAATAAACATTACAATAGAGTTATGTGGGTTTTCACTCTTTTTACATATCACATAGCTTATATAAGTTATGAATTCATATTATTTTTTATTTCTTTTTATGTTTTCTAAAATATTAGGATTTGATATATCATGCCTCAATAAATATATATCAAATCCTAATATTTTAGAAAACATAAAAAGAAATAAAAAATAATATGAATTCATAACTTATATAAGCTATGTGATATGTAAAAAGAGTGAAAACCCACATAACTCTATTGTAATGTTTATTTCATAATATATAACATATAATCATAAGTTTTTAGACTATGTGAAAAACATTTACTCCTATATATTTAATAAATGTAAATATTTTAATGGTCAACATAAAATGACGGCTAATGGGCACCTAAAATATATTAAACTAAAATAAAAAGGATGTGGGTGACCTAGTTATATCACCTACATATAATAATATAGTATGTTGAAAAAATTGTACATGGCTTGCTTTACAAAGTTGTACTTTCTTGTACATCCCTTTGTAAATTGTATATATATAATAGGATATTTTAAATTTTATTATTTGAATGTTACAAACATTAACATCACCTTCTTTGCATCATTTTTTAAAATATATAACTATAATTAATAACTTAACTATGAAAAAATGGTAGTCTTGCCTGCATAACCGCTGCGACACGTTCTGAAAAAGTTCTTTTGTGGTACGAACGCACAACATGGTTATATATGCATTTGTTTATAGCATTTTATATGTTTTCGTTGAATGCATTAATAACTTCGCCCATTAATGTTAGTTAATATATTACTACATTCGATTTCACTAAATCACATGTTATCCCGCCACATAATATTTGTTGATATGATCGTTTGTATTCTTCTTTCTTTCTTTCTATCTTTTTATTTGCCATGTATAAAATGCATGTCTCCCTCACTTAACAAACCAATTTCGATCCTTAGCAACACCCCATACCCTGATTTATTTTTTTTTGAATTTCTTTTTCTTATTTTTTTTTATTTCCTCACATTTTTAAATTTTATTTTTGGTTATTTTTATTTGGTAAATGTTTTTTGGAACTTTTTTAATTTTTTTTTAATTTTCCACTAAATTTTTTAGATTTCTTTTTTTCAAATCTTTTTAACGTCTAACATTTTGTTTTAGTATCAATAAGATCACCTTTCCTCTATATTTAGATATTTGGTTTTTAATATTTAAATTAGTTTTGAGAACATTTTGGTTTCTTTTTCACTTTTAATATATAGTTTTGTATATTTTTATTTACATTTTAATATAAACTTTATTTAAATTCGAGTTAGGTGAAATATAGTGTATACAACAATTTAAAATTGAATCTGGTCAAAAAATGTATTTTCTAATTTGTTTCACAACTACGTGATGCTTATTTAAATACCAAATACAACATTTGTAAACTTTTCTAAACTTATTTATACAAATATACTCTTCAACGTGCTTTTCATGAATGATTAGATTTTCAAAATTGAAGCGTTACAGCTTTATGTGTTTCTCTTTCCCACATATTGTCATCGTTGCAACGCACGTCTTTACTATATTTTAAACTTTTCTAAACTTTTTGAGAACGTCAGTTTTTTATTACAATGTATCGCGGCGCAACGCCCACAGGCATTTTACTAGTTTATACTACAAGGTGAATGTTGTTATCACCAATGTAACTATGTTTATATTTACGTCTTCATCCCTTGTCATATTTTTCGACCTGAATGATTAGGTAGAGTTGGTACCATGTCTCGTGACATACGTAACTGTAGGAACCGTTCATATAAAAATTAAAGTAAAACAATTTTTATTAATATAATCAATACAAATGAACATAAATTAACAATTACAATTCTTTTTACAATTGTAAATTTATAAAAATAGATGAACATAAATGTAAAAGCTGAGGATCATAGGAGAACACGTTTTCTTTCCCATGGTACAACAATAGAAGCAGTTAGTACTGCCGGGATTAATCTAGAACCCGAACTTGTTTGTAGAAGAGAAACTAGAGAGATGGAGAATGTTTAGAGAACCTGGTTGCTGCAGGTTTTCGAGTTGTGTTGGTGTAATTTTCTTCTGGGACATCCTCAGTATTTATAGTGGAATTCGAACTGTAATAACCACTCAGCCATTAATCCGAAATCGAAACTGCTTATTTAATTCGTCATTAACCGGGTCAACATGTAACAGAAACTGTTACGAGTCATAGTTTTGACCGCGTACCAAGGTCAGTCGCACCTGACCAGACCCTCGAACCAACCTTCAAAAATACTAAGGCGGCTCTCGGCGATGCGAGTGTGCGAAGTGCAAAGTGCGCCATCAAAGCGCCACATTGCGCCCAATGCCCTACCGCGCGCGCGTGTGCGAGTGCGAGTGCGAGTTAAGGGTGCTTCGCACCCTTTGCGAACCCACTTAATGTGAAACTTTAGGAAACAATATAGTCAAGAGGTTATAGAATATAAACCATTTTATATTCTTTTTTTCCTCCAATGTGGAACAATTTCTCAGACTATTAATTTCTAATGTCATTCAACACATTAATTTTTATTCAACACATTAATTTATTGACTAAATATTAATAACCATATTAATATTATCAATAAATTTCCAAAAACCCCCCACATGAATGGAAATCAATTCTCCAAAAAATTAAGTAGTCAAATGTTGTAGGATAGGTAGGTCTTCCCTTTGAACCTTCCTTTGTGACGTATATTTAGTCTCCTAGTGGTGTGTAGACACAATGTCTTTGAACATACCCTGTTTTATGTAGACGACAAGATACATTCACACAACACTCTTCCTAGTTTGATCAACCCCTCATTTTTGTGTCCGTTAGTGGTCATGGAACACTTTCCTGGTTCTGCGAGAGCTCTAGGATTGCGCCTCCCCATAAATCCATTCGAAGCGACCCCACCTCTCTAACATAGGTGATTTGATGAATCTTTAAAAGCATTATGATTATATGGATTCTTACGAATCATCTAACCTTATATGCTTAACCTCACTTTGGTCACTTGTTCGGGGTACTCCCCAGAGTGAATGGACAAGGAAGTCTGTGACTCCCTTTAGTTTTAGGGTATTCCCCTAAAGTAACGTTTTTGGTCATATGATTAAGTTGTCCTATTGAACCTAGATCTTGGGATCTCCCGTCAACTAGGTTAGGTTTCCCTCATATTCCTTTTTTCTGTGGGCTTTAATCCCATTCCTCTTGACAACTTATAAACTAATTCTATGCTTAAGCCTTTTGTTAACGGGTCTGCAACGTTATCTTTTGACTTGACATGGTCAATCGTGATAACACCCGTTGATATTAGTTGGCGTATTGTGGTTATGTCTACACCTAATGTGCCTTGATGCTTAAGCCTTTTGTTAACGGCTCTACCATTTGTCGACTCACTATCACAATGTATGAAAATAGCCGATAAAGGCTTTGGCCATCTTGGAATGTCTTCCACAAAATGATGTAGCCATTCAGCCTTTTCTCTGGCCTGATCCAAAGCGATAAATTCCGATTCCATTGTGGATGTAGCTATAACCGTTTGCTTGGATGATCTTTAAAATATTGTTGCTCCACCAAGTAAAAACACATACCCACTTGTTGATTTGGAATCTTTTATATCCGATATCCAGATTGCATCAATGTACCATTCAATCACGGTTGGATGACGGGTATAATGCAATCCATAGTCTCTTGTGTATCTTATGTATCTAAGCACCCTCGTTATACTCTTCCAATGTTCTAAGCTTGGATTACTAGTATATCTGCTTAGCTTGCTCACTACGTATGCTACGTCGGGTCTATTACATGTCAATAGATACATTAGACTACCAATGATTCTTGAATACTCTAACTGAGCAACACCCTCGCCTCTATTTTTCTTTAGATGTTAGGTGGTATTAACCGTAGAACGTACTACACGCGTGTCTCCCGAGTTGAATTTTTCAAGAATCTTGTCCACATAATGAGCTTGACTTAACATAAGACCATCTTGGGTTCGAATAATTTTCACTCCTAAAATTACATCCGCTAAACCCATGTCTTTTATGTCAAATCTTCCTTTCAACATGTCCTTAGTAGATCTGATTATTTTATAATTACTCCTAACAATAAGCATAAAATTTACATAAAGACATAAAATTACATAACCTCCCAGCGTATCTTTCACATATACACATTTTTCACACTTATTTATTTTGAAACCGTTGTCAATCATGACACGATCAAACTTTTGGTGTCACTGTTTTGGAGCTTGCTTTAAGCCATACAATGACTTGACAAGTTTACATACTTTACCCTCTTAACCATGGGCAGAGAAACCCTCAGGTTGCTCCATGTAAATCTCTTCTTCTAAATCTCCATTTAGAAATGCGGTTTTAACATCCATTTAATGTACTTCCAAATTTCTTAATGCAGCAATAACAAGAACCATTCTTATAGTGGTTATGCGGATCACATGTGAGTAAGTATAAAAATAGTATAGACCTTCCTTTTGTCTAAAACCTTTGACTACTAACCTTGCTTTGTATTTATCAATACTTCCATCGGCTTTTATCTTCTTTTTAAACATCGAATGACATCCAAGTGGTTTGCAACCAAGAGGAAGATCTACTAGCTCTCAAGTATGGTTGTGAAGAATTGAATCAATTTCATTCTTGATTGCCTCTTTCCATTGAGGTCCTAAGGAGACCGCTTCACGTTAGGTATTAGGCTCACCCTCAACCATATAACTTACGAAGTCTGGAGCATAAGATTTCTCAACCCTTGCCCTTTTACTTCATCTAATTTCTCCCTCTTCAACCTAGGGTCGTTCATGTTGACTATCATGAACTATGTCATCAATTTGTGTTGATGAACTTCCACCTCCATCATCAAATCAAGTTGATGAAGATGCATGTATTTGTCCTCTCATTGGAAACACATTTTCAAAATATACAACATTTCATGGCCTTATCTTGTTCCTTTGTACATCGGGATTCTTGGATTCATGTACAAGAAATCGATATGCATTACTGTTTTGAGCATATCAATGAATATGGAATCAACAGTTTTGGGCCCTAGTTTTTAAGCTTTAGGAGGTGGTACAATCACCTTAGCTAGGCATCCCCACACTTTGAGATAATTATATGATGGTTTTCTACCTATCCATAACTCATAATGGGTTACATCCCTTTTTTGGGTGGTATTTTATTTAAAAGATAAATCGCCGAGAGGATAGATTCCCCCACATGTCATGGATCATCTCAGAACTTATCAACATAGCATCCATCATCTCTTTTAAAGTACGGTTTTTTCGTTCCGCAATACCATTTGGTTGTGGTGAGTAAGGTGTCATACATTCATGTATTATACCATTTTTTGAATATAAATCAGCGAAAGGTACAACATATTCACCACCTCTATCGCTTCGCACAACTTTAGTTTTCTTGTTTAGTTGATTCTCAGCTTCGTTTTTATACAAGAAAATTTTGTCGATTGCCTCATCCTTACTTTCAAGTAAGTATACATAATAATATCTAGTGCAATCATCAATAAACGTAATGAAATATTTGTTGCCACCTCTTGTTGGGTGTGCTTTTAAATCACATATGTCGGTATGAATTAAACCAAGGGTTTCGGTTATTCTTTCAACAGGTTTAAATGATGATCTTGTAAGTTTTGCTTCAACGTATGTCGCATTTATAGTTTGTGTCAATATGGAATGTAGGTATGCATTTTAAATTTATTAAACGACGAATAGAATTATAAGTTACATGTCCTAATCTACCATGCCAAACATTTCAACACTCAAGCATATAAATAGAAGTAGTAGTCTTATTCATTTAACTTTTAACCACGGTTACATTCAACTTAAACATACTATTAAAGGAATAACCCTTCCTCACATACATTCCACGCTTACTAAGGACAAACTTGTCTGATTCAAACACTAAACGAAAACCAAACTTATTAAGAAACCATCTCAAAACAAGATTCTTGCGAATCTCCGGGACATACAAGGTGTTGCTCAAGGTGAGTTCCTTCCCGGAAGTCATCTTCAAGATTACATTTCCTACACCTTTCATGTCGGTTGTAGCTTTGTTACCCATATAAAGCTTTTAATCACCCTTAACCTATTTAAAAGTGCTAAAGAAGGTCTTGTCACCACACATATAATGGGTAGCTCTCGTATCAATAAACCATCCATATTGGTTGTCTCCCACGAGGTTGACTTCTTCCACCATTGTTGATAGCTCGGTGATCATTGCCACAAGTGGTGCATCATCTTCATCCACTATATGCGCACGCTCACGCTTTGGTTGCTTGCATTGATTAGCCTGATGCCTCGTTTCATGGAAATTGTAGCAAATCCTTTGAAAAGGTGGAGGTGGAGGTTTCTTTTTCACAACCTCTTTCTTTGGTCCAAGGTTCACCTTTGGTTTCCTAATTGGCTTTTTCTTTTTACTTTTATAACCCCTTAATGACTGCTAATATTCAACGATATTTGCTTTAGCCATAGGTTCCACACGGGTGTCTTTTGAGCTATTTTGTTATCTTCTTCAATTCAAAAATAAACATTAAGTTCATCCATAGTCATCTCCTTTTGTTTGAGCTTAAGATAATTCTTAAACTCTATCCAACTAGGAGGTAACTTTTCAATCATGGCTGCAACTTGGAACGTGTCATTGAGAGGCATCCCCTTAGCATGAATTTCATGAAGTATAACTTATAACTCTTAAATTTGGCTAATCACAGTTTTGTCATCAACCATTTTAAAATTCAAGAACCGGGCCACAATAAATTTCTTGCTACCGGCATCCTCGACTTTATACTTCTTGTGTAAACACTCCCATAGTTTTTTGGCAGTTTTTATATTGCAATGCACGTTATATAATGAGTCACAAAGACCATTTAAAATGTAATTGCGACACAGAAATTCTGAATGCTTCCAAGAATCAATGGCACTCAAGGCTTGATCATCATCCCCTTCTTTAGGTAGGGGAGCAGTTTTCTTTTAAAACTGTAGTAAGTTCAAAGTGGTCAAGTAGAAGAATTCTTCTGTTGCTATCTTTTAAATTGGGCACCCGTGAACTTGTCGGGTTTTTCAGTGTGGTTCGCCACGGTGGTCGCTCCCATAGTGGTTGCAGTCAAAGGAGCTGATAAAGAGAAACTCAAAGCACTAAAAGACATGTTGTTTGTTGTTTGACAAAAACAGTTTAAGTTAGAACAGTTTTAAATAAAATTGAAATAACAAACAAAATTGGATAAAAATTTTCAAACTATTTTAAGAATTCTATAAAATTTAACGAGAGATGTTTTAAGTCCAAATTTGAAGATCACATGTGAATAAGGAAGCGAAAACAGTTAAAAATTAAACTTTTAAACCACAAACAAAATTGGATAAAAGTTTTCAAACTATTTTCAGAATTTTTTAAGATTCAACGAGAGATGTTCTAAGTCCAACTTTAAAGATCACCCGTAATTTAGAAAACAAAAACATAATTTTCATTCACTATTAATTTTTAATATCATTCAATACATTAATTTTCATTCGACATATTAATTTATTGACTAAATATTAATAATCATATTAATATTATCAATAAATTTGCAACAGTAACTACATCTTATCACGACCTAATATATGAATATCATCATTTCACTCATTTAGTATCAGAGAACATTTTCTCAGTGGTAACAAAACGACAAATATTCAATATCCATGCAATCTTACTCATGCATTATCCATTTTCGTCGCGTGTACACACATCTTATGGAATTAGATCCTTTAGGATATCAATTTGATACTTAACATACATCATAAAAACCATAATCTACTATATAAATATATAAATCAGATAGACATTAAAGCAATATGAACGGGTTGGTTATTGCATTTACCAATTTATCAAATAAATATATATACAAATCCTAGTAATTACTTGGTTAACTAGTGTATATAATACTTCAATAAGAGTAGTGAGTGATGAGGTTAAAAGAAATGGATATAGGAAAATATAGAAAAAGAAAAAAGCAAACGCGTATCGGCAAAAATGGTTTTCTATAACCACACGTCTATCCTTTCATAGAATTCAATCTTTTGGGGATTTCTAACCTTAATCAGCAAATAATTAATTATCCCTTTCTTCTTTTAACATTAATAAATTCAATGAATGCTATTATATTATACTAGTTTTAGTAAATTCGTGTATTATACGGGTTGAATAAAAAAATATTAATATAATAAATTTATTAATTATACAATAATATTCTAAGATATGATATGACTTAAAAAATAAAACAGTGATATCAACTTTTAAAATTTTGTTTATAATTTTTTTGGAAAAATAAACATTTTGTTTTAAAGCAAATCGTATAAAAATGTTATTTTTAAAAATTTTCTTATTAGCAGACGTAAGATAAAAAGAAGTACTTGATGTGGGAGAGAAGGTAGAAAATTTTGATTATTTTTTGTTTTTAAAAAATTGACTATTTAAAAATATCAATTTATTTAGAAATAACCTTAATAAATAGATATCTTTCTTAATTTATTAAATATTAAAAAGTATTAAAATAATATTATTAGTAATTAAGTAATTATTTAATAGGAGAGAGAGACGCGAATTTTTGATGATAATGATTGTGGTGCTGACACGTAGGAAGATTTTATCACAGAGAAAAAAAAAGAGAAAATTACTAAATTGGTCATTTGACCAAAGTAGATTACTAAAATAAACATTTAAAAACAAAAATTACCAAAAAACGACACCAATCAAAAGGAAACACGTGTCCATCCTCACGACGTGGAAAGAAAAACCCATAACCCTCGCTGACGTGTCCTTTCCTCATTGACCAGGAGAGTAATTCACATATTTCCTCGCTGGTGTGTCAATTCCTTGCTGACCAGACGAGGAATTGACAGTTTTCCTCGTCGACGTGTCCTTTCTCGCTGACTAGGCAAGAAATTATGGTTTTTTCTCGCCAGAAATGTTTTTTATTTTTTAATTTGTCTTCCTCACTTGATTTTTTTTATTTTTTTTACTTTTATAAAAATATTAATATGTTTATACATAAAACAAAATAATTTCTATATATTTATACAAAAATTGAAAAGTTATAGCCTTTTTTAGTATATTCCGTAAGTTTTTAATTAAAAATATTTTTTAAACTTTTTTTATAAAAATGATTATCTGTTTATTTTATTAAACTTTCGTAACTTTTCCATTTATTATTTTTAATGATCAGAATATTTAAATTTAAAAGATATTTGTTCTAGTGTTAGTTAAGAAAAAATCTAGCAAATCTAGAAAATCGCTTGATATCGGTTTCATCTTATTAGAAAAATAATACTCAGTTTTATAATTTAAATATTTACAGATTTTAAAATTATTATTTTAAACATAATAAATTAAAATAAAATATATGTTAAAAGTTATTATGTTTTCTTATTCAACAACACTTCCTTAAGGAGTTATAAAAGCCAGACAGGGAAGGCTACCTTGTTACGATCAAAGCCATGTTTCCCGAAGTGTGCCCTCTTATTATTTTTGGGAAGTTCTTCATAACTTTGAAATAATTATGTATTAAGAATACATAAATATTTTGAAAAAATATCGTTGTATCTAAACAAACGAAACATATATAACTTATAAAAATATTCCTTGAATCTTTTTATGTGTCTTTTCACTTTTAATAACTTTTTTGTTTAAAGTATAGAAATCATTAAAAATTATTACAAAAATTTACATATGTATGATCTATTTTTTAAAAATTATTAGTAATTAAAAGTTACGAGATTTTAAAAAATAAATAAAAGCTTAGTTGTTCAAAAGAATCAATTCAATCAGCTCCAGAGCTAGGAGCTCTATGTCTAGGTTGAGAAGAGTTCTTTTAGTTAATCTTAGCTGCTACCCTACTTATCCCAGCTCTAAAAGCAGCTACTGACTCGTCAAGTTGATTCAAACAGTAATTCTTCTTGTTCCGCTGTGAATGTATCGTTATCGTATTCAGTAGTTTTTCCTGCTCGCTAAAACCCTTCTTCTTAGTCTTTGGTATGTTTTAAATAGTTTTATATTAGAAAAATATAGATAGCTTTTTATATAAAATATGTAAAAGATGGTCGAGATTAATTAAAAGTACGTACTTTATTATGTACTAGAAGGGTGCCCGCGCAATGTGGCGGGATGACACTTAACATTTGACATGTGCATTTAATATTTTGTTATTCTTATAGTAGTTTTACAAAAGTTTATTATGTTTTTTCTAAGCTAAAATTTAAAATACCAAATAAATGAGTTCTGCATGACGACTTGTATATACACATTAACTTATTGTACCTCACAAAATATAGATTGTTTCAGCAAAAAGTTTTCACCAAAACGTTTAAAAATAAACATAGATTAAGTTGTAGTCTCAAAACGTTTTTAAATGTGATAGATTAAAATATATGGGTAGATAATATAAAATTTTATGCAAATGTTAGTAAGTGTAAGGTTATTATATAACTAATTATAAAGGGTAATGTGTAAATAATGTTATAAATAATATTTTACTCTCAAGAGTGGTTGTATCTTAAGCATTGAATTTAGTAAGTGTTCTTAAATTTATGGTATCTTAAAATACCGCTCTCATATGTTTTATATATAGTATAGATAATTTATTTTTGAGTAAATTACACTGATGGTCCTTGTGGTTTTCTATGAAATTTGGATTTGGTCCCTGAAACGTTTTTCTTATGGATTTGGTCCCTAAATGCAAAGTTTGTTTACATATTTGGTCCCAGAATTTAACTCTAGTTAATAGATCATGTTAATCAAATCACGTGAGGTGCATACCAAGGACCCTTTAGTAATTTTGCCTAATCCCTCCCATGTAAATTATGAAAGCCCATGTCGATCAAAACCCTCATGCCTCACGTCGGTTGAATATCCAATATGCAAGTGCACCTCTAGTCGATCCTTTTGAAAACCGCAAGATCTGGAGTATCGATCAATCATAATAAATCGAGATTAATCAAGAACAATAGTGATTATGGTCTGGAGTATTCGAAAAAGCAATGATGATTTTGATCCTCTTGAAGCCTATGGTATGTTTTTATTCTATTGTTGTATTCCTTTCATTGTATTCCTTTCGATTCTAATAAGTCAATTAATAAACAGGGAATGAATCTATGTTCTTCTTATTACAAATCAATCATGGTGGGATGTTTATGAACCCTACTCATAGAAGCTATGTGAATGGAAAGGTTAGTTATGTTGATTTAGTAGATGTCGATTAGTTTTCTGTGCCAGTCTTAGATGATATAATCAAGGGTTTAGGTTATTCGGATAAAGAGATAATTTACTATCATTATAAGATTCCTGAGTGTGACCTTGATTCTGGTATGAGACCACTTGCAAATGATAAAGATGTCATCAGCATGTTACAATATGTTACTAAGCATAAGGTCATTGAGTTATACCTCGAGCATGGAAGTTCAATATTGGATAATAGTTCTGTTCAACCAATGTGTATTGAATGGCATGATAAGCAATCAATTATTTCTAATGAAGTTGATGATTTTGACCCTTTTTTGGGAAACAATTTGAAGATGAGCATGAGAATAATGATGACAGTGATTTTATGGTTGATGAAGATAATTTAATTGAAGACATTGAAGTAGACATGGAAAATTATATGTTCAACATTGATATAGATGAAGAATGGGTCGAAAACAATCAAGAACAAGAAGATGACTATGAACCTGGTAATGATGATGATACTTATATTGATCCTGATGATTTTGAAAGTGGATAAGATTCAGAAATTGATGAACAAACAAGAGCATTGAAAAAGCTTAGAAAAGTAAAACAAGCACAAATGGGTGGCAATTTAGGGAGGACTAATTTTTATGTTGGGCAAGTTTTTCCAAACAAAGAAATTGTGAAGGATATGATTTCAACTCATGCAATAGAGACTAGAAGGAGCTGCAAATTATAAGAAATGACAAGATAAGGTTTAGGGTTATTTGTAAAGGAAACATACCTACTTTTGAGAATGACAAAAATAATGGTGGGTGTGGGACAAAAACAGATGAGGTAGATGGGGTCAAAAAGGGTGTTGGATGGTGTAATAAAGTCAAAAGATCAAACCTAGGCCCACTTGTCCATGGTTTGTGTCTTTCCAAAGGAAATAAAGATAAACTTGGACATTGAAAACTTATGTGAATGTCGTCCATTGTCTAACAAACAAGGTCAGTAAAGCAAGGCACGACTACTTACCTCTCTAAAGAAGTACAAGAACAATACACCGCACCAACTGATATTCCAGTTGAAAGCACTTCAAGAACAACTACAACGCAATTATGAGGTTCATGTCTCTGAGATGAAAATATTTAGGGCAAAGGTTATGGAAACTAAGAAGATCCAGGGAGATTACACAAAGCAGTATGCACTATTAAAGGAATATTGTTTGGAGTTACAGAGAACCAACGTAGACACCAACGGTCAAGATTAAGGTGGAACATATGTGATCCGGCTAGTGATACAAGGATGTTTAAAAGGAGTTACATCTACTTAGGTCCTTTGAAAAAAGGTTTTGAATCAGGTATGAGACCAATATTAGGGTTGGATGGGTCTTTCATGAAGGGACCATGGACTGGTCAGATATTAATAGCTGTGGGTATTGATGCTAACAATGGCATATATCTAGTTGCATATGCAATTGTTGAAGCTGAAAACACTTCTTCATGGACATGGTTCTTGGAATGTTTGGGTGAAGGTCTGATGTTGACTTTAAATTCAAACTTTACTTTTATAAGTGATAGACAAAAGGTTTGTATTTTTTTCTTATATAATACATTTATAACCTGATTAGAACCTAAGTATTCTTCTTCTTTAAAACTAGGGCATAATACCTGCTTTGGCAAAGATATTTCCGTATGCTGAGCACAGATTTTGATTAAGACATATCCACGAAAACATGAAACAAAGTTGGAAGGGGGAATCGTATAAAGATTTCTTGTGGAGAGCTGCAACAGCAACAACTATCCCACAGTTTCAAAGAGTTATAGAGGAGTTAAAGAAGATTAGTCAAGGTGCATATGATTGGCTAATTAAGATCCCTCCAAGACACTGGTCTAGGTCTCATTTTAATGGTTAGTTATGCTTCTTTTCTTTTAATTTTTTAATATACTTTTGGCTTAATGTAAAAAAATTTGTTATATACTATGAAAACAGGTAGATGCAAAAGTGATGTTTTGTTGAACAACATGTGTGAGGTATTTAACAAGCAACTTCTACAAGGAAGAGACAAACCAATTATAACTTGTTTGGAGTACATAAGGGAGTATGTTATGAGGAAGATTGTGAATGTACATAAGGTTATTGATAAGAGTGAAGGACCTCTTTCACCTACAACCACTAAACTTTTCAATCAAATCAAATCAGAGGCTTCAAAATGTAAAGTGTCTTGGAATGGTCTACACAAGTATTAAGTTAGTGTTTGGGAAGAACAATATGTTGTTGATGTGCAACAAAAAATATGTTCATGTAGAAAATGGGAATTAACCGGAATCCCATGTAAACATGCAGTGGCATGTATGTACAACATGGCTGTCACACCCTCAAATTCCACAAACGGGGTAATACCGTTAGGCGCGTGACATACCAGGATCTTAGCCATTAGTTACACCAAACGACGCAACAATTACAAAACATAATTTTCAAATTAAATAAAGTTTCTTAAAATCATAGTTAAATACGAAACATGAAAATAAATGCGGAAGCGAAATAATACGTAATTTCAAACAGCGCAAACACGCGCAAACCAAATAGATATATTTTGTAGAAAAATGTAAATTGTTCATTAGACTCTACGATGATGAATGCAGTGTGAGATGTTCCTATTCGTGCGCAGTTTAAGAACCTGAAAGAAACATGCTAAAGTGTCAACGCAAGGTTGGTGAGTTCACAGGTTTATCAGAAAACAGTAAGTAACAGTAATGAAATCCAGATTAAGTAATCAAAGCATATAAGTAGGTAGCTAGCCTACAACAAGTCACTATGTGCATGAATTTCGCGACCGAGCTGACAGTAATAATATAATGAATGCCCCGGCTGTGGATACCAAACCACAACACTATAAAACAGGCTAACCATTCACCCGTTTGACTTCCAGTCAAGCTAGCGCGACTAGCCCGGGTGGGGTTTGTCAAACCCAGTAGATCTACTAACAATCACCTCGCTAATACCATATTAACGGTCCGATGGGGCGTAGTGGTATCACAACAGTAAACCAGTATATGCAGTATTACTAATCTAAAGCATTGTATGTTTATGAAAATAGCATGTTTCTCTCCCCCAAAAGAGAGTATAATATGAAAGTGGGGTTGAGAACTCACCTTAATAGCACAACAAATAAAGTTATGAAGACTGTAAACTATTAGATTTCCATGACACCTGGATTGACATTAAATACATAATTAACATTAAATACAAGTAACCACTGTTCGGTTTCGTGCTCACGACTCAGGTACGGTGTTGGTTATTGGTTGTTTCCCATCAGATGTAACACTCTCAAATGCCAATTCACTTCAAATACCTCAACCCAATTATCATGTATAAGAATATTATATGTTCAACTATTACCATTATTCTTATTATTATTATTTTTAACCATATGCTTAATTAATGGCATGACCCAAGTAATATATTTACGAATACTAAATATTTGTTACTCATACACATATATCATATATATAACTCACACACAATATAAAACATATTAAACGATCCATTTAATATAAAATATAATATGTATGTACACCCCAAATATTCAACTCACAACTTTAGCTATGAACACACATCCACATATACATGGACAAAACAAAACACACATATACATGATACATGCCATATATATCGCAAGAACATTCACAGCCACATATTGCATCTAAGCCTATATTGTTATCATTACTACATAATGCAATTGCTTATATAGAATGATTTATCTATAATACACGCCCAACAAACAACCTATGCATCTCAACCCATGCATACAATTTCCACTGTTACCCATTCTCGTAATCCCCCCATAATGACACTTAAAAGTACAAATACTAACTAAAATGAAAGAAAAGAACACAAGCGCAATCAAAAGCCAACAATTTAGTCGAAGGTTTCACACAACACACACTGCCACACACCAAAACACACACCTGCGCAATATATACATACACAATTCACACATATCCCCGAAACACACATCCAAACCATGCAACATATCCACAATGGTCACTCAACCGAAAGCAAAATACTTTAACCGAATGCACAAGCACACCACGAAACAGAGTGTATCCGTGCAAGCATCTCACGCGGCCAACTAGATCCAAATAACCCACGCACATAACGAACTAAGTCGAAACCGAAACCGAAACCGAAATCGTAACGATATAAATGTTAGTATGAATCGAGTAATCTTACCGAACAGATGAAAAACTATGTCGATCATCATTTGCGACCTTCGTTCGACCGGCCACACGGTTGCGGGATCTGACGGTCGCTGGAACAAATGGCTGTCAGATGATGCTTGATCGCGTGCGGAAGAGGTGCCGGAGGGTCGGCTGGAGGTCGGTTGGCTGCCGTCGACGGGTGGCTTGAGATTAGGGTTACGAGAAAGGAGAAGGGGTCGGTGGTTATGAGGGTTTCGAGTTTGGGGAAAGGTGATATAGATATACATTTTCATTATGCTCATTTACACCCTTGGCCTTCATAATTGTCTTTAGTTGGAATTTATAATAATAAGCCATTATTATAGTAATAAAACATAACTATTTAGAAAAATTTAGTTAATTGTAATTTGATTAACTCAAATGTTAAAGGAAATAGGTTAATTCAAGGGGGCGAGGTTAACTTGAAAACTCGGGTTGTCACAACTGCTAATGGAATATCAGTTGGGATTCCAGAATCTTGGGTTGATCCACTGTATTGGTTAGATACATGGAAAAAGGTGTATATGAAGAAAGTTGATCCAATCAATGGCAGACAACTATGGCCTAAATCTTCTTGTCCAACAATTTTAACTCCACCTAAGCATCACACTCCAATTGGAAGACCAAAAAAGAAAAGGAACAAAACAATTGATGAAATTGAACGTGATGGTAAGATTACCAAGCAAGAAAATTCGGTCACTTGCTCTAAATGTAACAAACCATATCTTCTGCATCATATTTACCCATTTTATGGACCTTTTGAACATACCAATTTACCATACCAACGCATACCATTTAAACATACCAATCTGATCCAAAAGACTGTTTGCTACATCAAAGGAACTTTTAACTATGGACTCTAATTTCCGAAGGCATAAGACATGAGCTGTTTGGGTATTAGAGGCAACATACGGTGGCTCATATCTTCTGCAGAAGCTGATATTGTGGCAGCAACAACAACAATGTATCAAACATTGCAGTAAGGACAATTTCAGTTGATCTTGGTATGTAACAAATTAAACGCAAAACACCAAACTTTTGATAACCATTAAACATACCAAAATGCCAGTTACATACCAAAATGCAAAACACTAAACTTTTGATAATCATTAAACATACCAAAATCCCAGTTACATAAACTACAGATAAACTACTGATTTCATGATTGCATTCTTTTTCACTTAAAAAAATAAAAAAAATGAAAAAAAACGAACTAATTCCTAGCATATACTTCAATCTTCTCTTATCAATTTCACTTGAGCTTGCCTTTTCCTTGTAACTCTCGATGGACCTCAACAATCCGGGGATGATTTGCGCAGCTCTTGCATACATTGGTGGTCAACCCATCCAACAAAACCACAATTTTCCCCCCTTCTAGCACAACAATAGAAGCGTCGACCCGGGTTTGTTGTCGTCCAAGATGAAACAATCGATGTTGGGTAGCCGCATGAACAAATCACTATCTTTGAATCTCCGATCAAAGCTTTGATGTTGTCGACCCGGGTTCCTTTTCTTTGATGTTGGGATTTCTAGGGCTTTAAAATGAAGGTAAGAGGGCTGCTCTATTAAAAAGGACAGGGGCAGTTGCAAAATGACCAAAAAGTCCTTAGTTACACCTCATTTAACCCTTTTAACGGTAATATATTAAGTAGAGTTAAATTCTGGGACCAAATGTGTAAACAAACTTTGCATTTAGGGATCAAATCCATAAGAAAAACGTTTCAATGACCAAATCCAAAATTCATAGAAAACCACAGGGACCATCAGTGTAATTTACTCTTTATTTTTTATAAAATTATTAATCATTAATAGGCAGTCGTAAACATTTTTAATTAAAAACTGATTTAAAAAATTTTAGGCGAGATCTGTGGTGTATATCTCGCCTTGGCAAATAAAAAAATATTTTGATAATTTTAAAAGTCAAAGTTTATTTTGGTAAAGTTTTAATGGTCAAATGACCATTATGGTAATTTTTCCAAAAACTAATCTATATAAATATAAAATTATATTGGATATGAAGTTCTCTTTTTATTTTGGGTTATTGGATTTTAATAATCTCAAGTTTTATTTATTTTCTGGGATTAATCCCAACGCAGTAAATTTTTATAGATACTTTTAACTTTGAGTTTATTTTCCTCTAGCGATTGCTTACTAACTGAGAGTTATCATCGTTAGTTTTTTGATGACGTGGACTGTTTTTATGGCCAAAAGAAATTTGAAATCTATCATAAGTTGCGCAAATTTGAAACTTTCGCACCCAAAAACCCGTTAATCTCCCCCTCCTGATTTGAACCTTCGAACTCGTTAGAGGTAAATTTTAGGTGATGACGGAGGCTAAACAACGGAAAACGGACCTAATTGAGACTAGACGATGCTAGAGTTGAAAAATGGTTCAAAGTTGGCCTCATTTCATCAAAAAGACTAATGAGAGTTAACCCTCAATTAGTAAGGGATCATTAAAAGAAAATAATTTTAAAGTTAGGAGTGACTGTAAAAATATCTTGAGTTGGGATTAATCCAACAAATAAATAAAAGTTGAGATTATTAAAATCCAATAACCTTTCTATCTTTTGCGAAAACTGACCCATTAAATCAAACACCCTCTCCTCTCCTGATTAATCATGTCAGTACTTATCTCTTTCTATAAATTTAAGGGGTATGTATATATTTTTTTATTTCCAAACTTATTAATGACATATATATCTAATCTAAAATATAAATTATATAATTTCGGTTTCTAAAACATATTTATTTATTTTATTAAAATTAATTATTAAATAATTATTCTATCCATATATTTACTAAGTTATTTTACATATTTTCTTTCTAAGAACATCAATTACATAATTACTCAAGTTCGAGTCTTTTATATATATATATATATATATATATATATATATATATATATATATATATATATATATATATATATATATATATATAACAATAAAAAAAATTACAATTTCAAAGAAAAATTTTATTTCAAAACAACAAGTACTGATAGTCAAAGTTATACATCCAAACATAACACAATTGTCAAAGTTTTAAATAATTATAATATCAGAAAATCAATGGGTAAAAATCTCTTAGTAAAAACAAAATAAAGTAGTCATTTGATTAGTTGATTTTAATAAAGTGAATAAAAATGTAATGTATATGTATTAAGAAGGGAAAATATATAATTAATTATATGCTTTGAGAAATATATAATTTATGATTCTAAGAATAAGAAATATGTAAAATCCTTGAATTTAAATTGTTGCTTAAACTGATCAATTGCCAAACTCAACTGTCAATTTTATATTTCTTCTAGATACATTGTCTATGTTCAGCAAACAAAAACTCAAATGAATGACTGGACCGGTTATTAGTAATTTCACTTTCATATAAGATTATTAAATTGTGCCTCATACTTGTTCGGTAATAATCACTCATTACCCAATGGGTTTGTTGGTATCGAAAATACATGTTTATGATCTTATACGGTCAAATTACTCATCAAGATGCCCTTTGCCCGAAACCAATCTTGAATTCAACTCAAAAGTCGATTTAAAATATCAAATACTCAACTATATTTTTAAATATTTTATAATGTTTGGTTTAAAAAACCTCTAACATATTATATCTTGTTTAAACTATATAGCATATTACTGTTCTTCGGCTTCGATGCAAGTAAAGGGTTTCGAGTAACATTTTTGTAGTAAATCCGCCACTCAGTCGCAGAACTAGATACAGACTAATTACAAGTAACATATTATAATTAATATTGTTTATGGACAAAAAGGTTAAACTCATTGAAGTGTTAGGCTGAGGGGACATAATAGCTTCAGTTGTAACATACAGGAGGAGGAGGTAGAGCGCAGCTCTGCAGAAACGCACGTGACTCTTCTCTTTATGATTCTATACTGTGTGACATTTTAGCAAATCTTTTCCTGGATAAAATGCTTTTTTTTCTTTAGCACCATATATTACATTATTAAAGTTATAAATGACTTTAGTTTTCTTAATCAGCGAAATCAAATTTCAATAAACTAAATTTGACGCAGCCACCAAATACAATACAGTAAGTTGTAATATATATACACTAGCCTAAACACTTATGTGTTACACGTGTTGAAAGAATTAAAGTAAATATAAATATAAATTATGAATTATTACTAATAAAATTTTAATATATACATATATGAAGATGGATTAAATGAATGGATATACATGTTAATCACATAAAAGAATTAAATACTTAAAAAATAATATTGATATTTATAAAACTCTAAAATCTTTTTTGTATATAAATATTTAACCAGATTCAGTTTATAATTTCTTAAAATTAAAAAATCCATCTTTTTAAAATGTTCGTCTGTAATATAAATATAAAAATTAAGAATATATAAAAGAATATGTTTTATAATATAAATTTTAAAATAATAAGGTAACAATTTGATTAGTTAAACAATATCTACTCCTTAACAACAATAAACTCAATAGAGTAAGATTCTACCAATTTTTTTCACATTGGTTGTCTCCATAAACGAATCACACAAACCTTGATTATATAATCACGGTGTTAAGATCTTTTCAAAAAAGTTACATCTGATATTGATGATATCCTGTTAAGCAAAATAATTTGATAGTTTATCAATAACGTATAAACCAGTATACCTAAATAAAAAATGAACTAAGTGAAGGTTATGCTTCGGGGACAAAAAAATATCAGCATTAACATTTATCATTAAAAACTTATTTCTTAAATCCAAGTGTACCTAATATCTAATTAAATACGTAAGAAAATGAGTTAAAGATAATAAATGTGTGTATAATTGGGAAGTAAGATGAGTTTTTCATGCTAAATACTTGTACTATTTGATCATAGGTGAAATCATTTCGTAAAATCATCAAATGTCTTTGATAGTAATAACCAAAAAAAAGTTGTCGTATATATATAATAAAAATAATTATATAATGCTATTTAATGCTGATAAATATTATATGATATTGTTAAAATATGAAACATTTTTAAAATCTCAAATTATAACTCAAAATCTTAGATTGATTGTTATTGTTGGAAATTAAAAATTGTGAACTATATACTCCGTTTTGATATTCAAATTCTTAGTTCTAAATTTTCAATTTTAACTAATTTAGTTAATTATTTTTAGAGAAAATCTTAGGGGTTGTTTGGCAGCCTTTTAATCAGCCTCTTAATGGTTCAGTTGTCTGAATGGTTCAGCACTTAATGGTTCAGACTGTTTGGTTCGCGAGAAAATATCTGAATGGATCAAACATTTGCCTCTGAATGGTTAAGCATTATACTAGTGCTAAATGATTAAGAGGTCTAATGCTAAATGGTTAAGACCTCTTATCTGAATTGATCAGACATTTGCATTTTATAGTTAAACGATATACTAGCTCTTAATAGTTCGAATCTCTTAATGGTTAAGCATATAATGGTTCAAACCTTTTAATGGTTAAGCATTTAATGGTTTAGACCTCTTATTGGTTCAGCACTTAATCATTCAGAAGTTGTCAAACAACCTCTTAGATTAAATTGCATATTAAAATTAGAATTTGAAGTTTCTAAATTTCTATTACAATAATTAAGTTTTAAAATCTAATTTTAGAATCCTATTTAATTAGACGTTAATAATGTTAGAATTGATTCCTCAAGTTTTCTTTTATAATCAAATTGTTAATAAAATAACATGTGTCAATCGTATGCCATGTGACAACACAATACTTAAAATTGTGTCACATGATTGAACCATTTTCATTTATTATATATAAAAATAAAGATAAAAATTTACTAGATTTTTTTATTACCTTCTAACCAATGGCTTATTTTATCAAATGTGACTTCATCACACTCTCTCTTGAGGTACTAACATGACGTAAGAATAATTGGATGAAACAATTCCTTTTTTGGCCTTTCCAATTGCGTGGATTTTTAAACTGTGAAGCTCCAATAGATCGCAAACGGTAAATGCAAATATGGGGGCAATATTGCACCATTAGGAGACCATTTGTCATATTACTATGGCAAAATAGCATGAAGTAATTACGTGTTATGTCGACTGAACATCTTGACAACACAATGGCATGTTTTAGGATCAATCACAATATTTATTCAAGTAAAAGCATCCTATACGGGGATACGATCCATTTGAGCTCTCCACATGAATTATTTAGGGCTGACAATAACGCGCGTATCTCACATATCAAACATGTAAAAGACTTGTTTAACTACCTTATATTATGTCTATAATATGTTTTAATGAACTAAGAATATGAAATAATAAAGTCTAACCTCTTAAATTTAATTATTTTTAAAAATATAAAAAATTAAAAAATATTTTTTTAACTAAACAAGTTTAATCATGTTATAAACAGGTCGGCAATTGCCAGTCCTACGTGAATATAACCGGTACCATTTTACACCAAGTCAATATAAAAAAGGACTAATAAGGTACCTGATTAGCACCAATTAATCTTAAAGATTTCTCCTGAGTATGTTCCGTTATAGCACAATAACTTTATTTAATGGGAAATCTTATTTGTAAAACATCTACTGTCTATTTATAAGTTGATGATTGAAATTGTGTAATATGATGATACAGGTAGTCAATAAAAGTAAATTATAAGTTGTTATATAATAATAAAAAACTTCTACTACTACTGTAGAAAAATAATTATGTATGTGTTTAAAAACTTTATTAATATCATTATTTGATGTTAACAATATACAAATGTCTTCTTATGTCTAAAATTAATCATACTCTTCTAAATTATCATAGCATAATGTTATTCTATTTATAGAGATTATCATTGCCTAGTTTTTCGTAATTTTGATTCCGCACAACAACTTTTGTTTTACATCAAATTTACGTCAAGATGTATGCTCTTCAGTGGCTGGGTTAAGCTACACTGACTCAGTCTCTAACTTATCTTCTTTGTGCACATGTTATGCTTGGTTCTTGTATATTCTTTTATATTACCATGTAAACATTAAATACTATTAAAATAAATTTATTCCATGCATGATTAAAATTAAAAATTAAATTACATGCAATTAACATATGAATATCACCCAAACATCACATTCCACAACTTAAAAAAAAATATTCGCAATGGAATCACAACTGATAGTTTAATCATATCATGCTTTGCTTTAAACAGACACGAAAGAATACATTAATTGTGATTGTGAGTAAATTTGTCCACTTAAATCATACCCAAATTATCACAACGAACTGTTTTATGCGCGCATATGCTGCATATCTAGTTCTTTACATGATGAGTCAATCGACCCCACACCCAATACCATATATAACCCGAACCTAGCTAACCACAAAGTTGTTTGCGAATTCACTTGATCACAACTTAATTTGATCATTCACCACCATTTTAACAAAATAGCTTAGGTCCATTTATTTGTTTTCCTACATGATACAACAACATATTTTTTAACTTTTTTCTTATTTTCTTTTGGTTTTTGATGTTGTTGCTGCTGTATTCAACATCTTGTAATATTTATTATTTAACGAAGTACATGTTAATACATAAACAAATATATTTCTTTAATAGTGTTCATTTTTGTGAATGAATTTTTTAAAACTGTTATTTTTTTCTCTAAACGTATTTTTAACACCGTTTTTTTACTTCTCGTTTAAATCCGTTTGTTTTTCCAAACTCTGATAAAAGAAATCCTTTGTTATCAAAACTTTTTTTTTAAACCGTCCATTTATATACGTCTTTTTCTTGAAATCGTTTGGTTTTTCTAACTTAACTTTTCAATACTGTTTGTTTATTAAACGTAATTTAAAAACGTTTATTTTTCAAAAGGGTCTTAAAACGGGCAGAATAAATAAGGATGATTTTGAAAAGGTTTACACCCGACTAATTTTTAAAGGGACGTTTGGAGAACAGGCGTATAGTCCATGTTTTAGTTGTTATTCTACCCATTTTAAGATCTCTTTAGAAATTGATTTTCGAAAAAGACTTTTAAACACAAACAGTTTTTAAAAACAACCTCATTTATAAAAACAAACGGTTAAAATCGAAATATGTTATAAAAATAATGGTATTTAATAACGAAATTTAAAAACTTGAAAATTTTAAAAAGAATGTTTAAAAACCAAACGGATTAAAGAAATGAAGGATTTTAAAATGGTTTAAAAAACGTTAAAAAAGTGATTAAAATGCAAAGGTTTTAGAAAAAAAAACAATTAGAGAAACGAACGGTCTGGACACACGTTTCTATTTGTAAATTTAAACGTGTAACATAAAGTAATTAACAATTAAAGCAAAATATAAAAATACTTTAAATAAGAAAATAAAATATCTTTTTATAACATACAAACATTGATATATTAATTTATACCTTATATACTATAATAATAAGAATAACGTTGTGTTATAGTGATCATTTTAATCATTGAGAGTCTTTGGGTCATTTCAAAAATTAATTAAAAGTTAGAAGTTGTACGTTAAATGGGAGAAAACGGTTAAATTTTTAAAGATCTATCTATACTAATAAAAGAAATTTTTTTACGCTACTTGTTACAATTTTAAAACTCCTAAATTTTATTTTTCCGCTTCTATCTACTAATAAATATCACATTAACTACAAATGATAATTTAATTCTTTTCATATTCAAAACATATTTTTATTAAATTAAAAAAAAAGATCTTTCTGAAACTGCAATTTGTAAAGAAATAAATTTTTTATAAATAAAAAACCTGGCGCGCGCGCTAATTATTACCTTTGGTATATATCATGGGGGAACCATGCGCTTTAGTGGTTTGTACCCGTCTTTTGTTTTTTTTTTAATATTTTATTTTAATTCAATATTTTTACATTTTTAACAAATATAGCCCTAACATTTTTTTACTTTCAACTCTGGTCTCCTATATTTTTCATATAATTTTTAATATTTTTATTTTTACATTTCGGGATAATTTTTACGAGTAACATGTTGCAGCGTACGTGTGTGTTTCAACGTTTTTACGCTTATTTTTTCCACTTAATGGCTCTATCGTAACACGCTGGTCGTAGATCGCTTACTTACTGTTTTATATGTTTTACATTCCCCTACATTGTTCAGCATTTTTACGTCTACTTTTCATTCAGTTTTTTTCGTTTTTTATTTCTTTTTTAATATGAGTTTTTAGGTGTTGGTGGCCAGCGTCGGTGTTGTGTTATTAGTGCTACTTGATAGGGTTTAAGCCACCTGCAACACGATTCTTAATACTAGTTACATACAAAACCAAACTTTACTCAAAAGATAACAATCGGCAAACCAAACTTAAATCAAAAGATAACAATTTGTCGATTGAAATTTATTTTTGAGCAATAATTTTTACACGTAATCGTCATTGATCTTACATTTATAAAGAATTAAACTCATACCAGTCTTGTATGATACTACTACTAAACCATAGGGTCATGATTAGCCAACCGACTAAATACATATTAAGAATAAATAATCAGTTAATACATAAAAGAAAATGATAACAAAGGCAACGTTAGACATTTTTAAAGGGTCCTAATAATTAGACACCCTTGATTTTAAATCGACACCCCCCTATACGCCGCGTATGGGTCCATACGCGGCGTATAGGTCCCTCCAATTATTGCCAATTAATGCCAAGAATTCCACGTCACATCAGTGACCCTATACGCCGCGTATGGACCCATACGCGGCGTATACCCTTTTCAGAGACAAAGCTGTAAAGTCAAATCAGTCAGGACTATACGCCGCGTATGGACCTATACGCGGCGTATAGCACTCTGTCGTATAGGGTGGTACGCAACACCACCGACACCTATACGCGGCGTATGGGCCTGTACGCAGCGTATAGGTGTCGGTGTTGTTGCGTACCACCCTATACGACAGAGGGCTATACGCCGCGTATGGGTCCATACGCAGCGTATAGCTTCATCTGAAGCTTTGATTTGACTGATTTGACTAAAGGCTATACGTGGCGTATGGACCCATACGCTGCGTATATGCTTTTTTTCGAATTGTGGTGACGCGACTGAAGATTCTTTCGATTATATATAAACGCAACGAATGCGTTCATATTTCATTCATATCGTTCATTTTTCGTTCATTTTTCGTTCATATTTCGTTGTAGAAGATGGAAACTGTTGATATTAACTGAAGAAATTAGCGTTGTGTGGTTCAACATTTTCTTCTGTCGGATAATTACTCGGTAAACATTTGATTCTTATTTCGTTAAGTATTTGCATACATATATACATATATTTGAATTGCATACTTAAAAAATCGTTTCAACTAACTCGGGTTCCATCGATGCTAGTCGGTTACGGTAAACTTAAATAAATTTTAAGCTTTTTTATCATAGCCGACTAGTATCGTGGAACCCGAGTTAGTTGAAATGATTATTAAGTAATCAAGACATTTATGTGTACGTAAGTATGTATATAAAAGAAATAAGAGTTATAGTTTTAGAGAAAAATTATTATTTTGAAGAAATAGTTGAACCACAAAACTCTATTTTCTTAAAAAAATCTCATTTGTGTTATAGGGCTGCCAGGGAACGTTTAGCACGGTTGAATTTGAAGTGATCCAAGATTATTCTTTCGTTATGTCGTTTTGGGATAGTAACTATTTGTTTGGTGAATATTCAAGCATTTCGTACGTGTCAGAAAGTAATCAAGATGATTCGTACGTTCAATCTGGTTACGAATTGCCAGATTTAAACCAACCTTATGTTCCCGATGATGAGATTGAGTTTTGCCGAGAATCAAGTTATGACCCGCAACAAAGTAATATAAACTATCTCTCGAGTGCTGAAAACCAAAACACGAAAATATCGTTTGAAACATGTCAAGAATTTTTATCACTCGATGAGCTAGTTTCTTGGGTTGTTAATAGGGGACGTGATAATGGTTATGTTATTATTACACGAATATCGAAGAAAAAGGAAGGTCAGGTCGTAAAGGTGTGGCTTATTTGTGATCGTGGTGGTGAACACAAAAGTAAAGCAACAATTAGACGATCTGGTAGCAAAAAAATCGGATGTCCTTTTAAATTAGTGGGGATATACGACAACAAACGTTGTTCGTGGAAATTAGAGGTGAAACACCAATGCAAGTTTTAGAAAACCTTTTATCTTCTAAAAGGTATGTTTATTACACCCGAGAAGATCCCGATACAAATACCGTAGAAGATATATTTTTTTGTCATCCAAAATCATACGACACTTGGCGTGCATTTCCGCACGTGCTGATGATAGACGCGACGTATAAAACAAACATGTACAAACTTCCGTTTGTTCAGATTGTTGGTGTGACCTCGACACACAAGACATTTTGTGTTGCTCATGCATTTATTAGTAAAGAACGAGAAGATAATTTTGAGTGGGTGCTTAATAGATTGAAAGATACGTTAAATAGGTGTATGGAGCCGCGAGTCATAATAACAGACAGAGATCTTGCTTTAATGAACGCATGTGGTAAAGTATTTCCAAATGCTTCAAAGTGTTTATGCAGGTGGCATATTAACGAGAATATCGCGAAACATTGTAAAGCAAGTTTTCCGAAAGATGACTGGCGAAAGTTTAAATATACATGGGCACGTTTGTGTGAGTCTCCCACGACGGAGATTTACGAGTATAACTATAACCTTCTTTACGAACAACTAGTTGAAGCGAACCGAGAAAGTAAGTTTTTCATTACATACATACATACATACAATACTATTAAATATAACAGTTAATTTGATTTTTTTTAATATATTTTCAGGAGTATTGTCATATATAAACAAAAACTGGTTAGAGAATTACAAGAAAATGTTTGTATCAGCCTGGACTAACTCAAACCGCAATTTTGGTCAACACACAACAAACAGAGTCGAGAGTCAACATGCAAATTTAAATAGATATCTTAAATCAACAAATAGCTCACTGGATAGACTCGTGGAGTTTGTTGATCAATTGGTGAACGCACAAGAGGTAAATTTAAAAGAAAGTTTTGAGACAAGCAAAATTAAAACTATGACTCATCATAATCTCCCGTTGTTTGATTACCTACGAGGCAAAGTGTCACACAAAGCTCTTGATTTATTAGTTGCCGAAAACACTAAATTGCATGTGATGCGCTCAGCAAATGCAACGTGTGGTTGTCAGCTTTTCACTGGTAATAGTCGTTCCATATTTATCATTTTTTTGTTACAGTAATGGATCTGAAAAACTACCGTTGAGGAACTATACGCGGCGTATAGCCCTATACGCGGCGTATAGTTTATAGGTTGAAGACAACCTATGCCATACGACACCCACCAAGCCACACGTATAGCCCTATACGCGGGTACCTATACGCGGCGTATAGGGCTATACGCGGCGTATAGGAGGCCATACGACACCCACATAGCTATACGCAGCAACCCTATACGCGGCGTATAGGGCTATACGCGGCGTATAGGGAACCCTAAATGCATTTTTAAAAATTTTTCGTTTTTCTTTTGCAGATATGTCTTCCGATTCTGACGTCGAGGTTGAGGTTGATTTTATTGCCACTCATCCATGGCTACAGTTTGAGCACGGTAGTATTGAGCACGCAAAGTGCTCAAAATTCATTCGTATGAAGATCGGTCATCAAAAGGCTGTGGATTGGGAGGTGATGACCGAGCTTGGGGAGCGCGATAGGCTCGCTGGGATTATTGGAGATGGTACGCCATGGAGTCGATTATTTGAGTTGGCGTTCTTACCTTCGTACCGAGAGCTTGCGGTGGAGTTTTTATCCACCTTTATTTATGTTCGTCCTGATGAGATGGTGGAGGACGATGAGCGATCTGAGATTTCGTTCCGACTATGTGGACGATTTCATCAGATGTCGATTGAGGAGTTTGCTGTTGTCTCGGGACTTTATCATGAGCCGGAGACCGTTACCCCTCTATTTACAGAGGGGATTACTGAGATGGAGGAGAACCGATTGAGAGATTGGTGGCCTCAAATTGCCGACGGTCCGTTTCAGAGGACTAAGGGCAGGGTCACTGGTATTAGAGATCCTCTTATCCGTTATTTGCATCGGATGATCGCCACATCCATCACGGCACGTGGCAAGAGTCGGGAGTGGTGTACCATTCCCGACTTATTTTACCTTTATTGTTTGATTACGGGGACGAGGTGCAACCTGGCGAGATGTTTAGCTGAGTATTATGCTTCATATTATCATCGCCAGGAGCGAGGAGTCGTGTATGGCGGTGCGTACATTACGATGATTGCGCGTTGTCTTGGTTATTTGCCTGCCCATACTACTGACGTATCCCCTCCGATCGAGCCGGAGAGATTAGATCGTCGTACATTATACGGCATGCGTATTATACGCCAGTTTCCGGGTGGCATACGGTTCTCTCTTCGACCCGGTGAGATCTGGCATCCTGCACCTGTTCAGCAGGTCGGCGATGACCATCCACAGCAGCAGCAGCAGCAGCATATTCCGCATGCCCAGCCGCCGCACGACCAGCCGCCTCCTCAGCCACAGTTCCCTAGACATATTTATAGAGATGTGAGGGTGCCTGCACGTATTGAGACATTTATGCAGGAGATTACCACGAGATTACGTGATCAGGGTCGTCGCCTCGATCGAGTTGAGGATCTTATGGATTGGCACGTTCAGCTTGAGATTGCACGAGCCCGTGCTGCTGGTATTGATCCTCCAGACTTGCCACCGCGTCGACATTACCCAGATTCACCGTAGTTTTATCTTGTATTGTACTTTTATTTTGTTATGTATTTAAAAATTTCGTTATTTAATGTACTTCGTTATTTAATGTTTGTTATGTTTTATATGTTTTATTTGTTAACGAATCTTAAAAATTATAGATTAATATGTTAGAAAATATAACTTATACACAAATAGTCAACCAAATTTAACATACAAATTAAAGACGACAAACATAACCCATACGCAATATACTCATTCACAAATACATAGAAATATTGCAAAAAAAAAGGTTTGACCCAATACGCCGCGTATGGACCCATACGCGGCGTATAGCCTCCTGTGACACGCGTCAAGTCGGTGTCTTATCAAAATATACCCTATACGCCTCGTATGGGTCCATACGCGGCGTATAGGGAATATTTCGCAACCCTATACGCCGCGTATGGACCCATACGAGACGTATAGGGTCAAAGGGGTGTTGATTTAAATTTTTGGGGTGTCCAAATAAAATCACCCTTTTTAAAGTATCAATGTGGACTGAATGACTCTTTTCTTTCCTTTTTTGAAGAGAAGGAGCAATAAATAGATGAATTGAATATTAATATAGGGTATCGTTTTATCTTATTGAAATAATAAATAAAAATATTATTGCAGAAGGAGAGGGGGAGGGTTGTCAGGGGGTGGATATCGGGGTTAGCAAAAATCACTGACCTCCGCAGCGTTTTCTTTCCTTGCCTTTTTTATATTTATTTTTTATTTTCACACGCCACCGTCCATATTCTAATCCTTTTCCTTTACTACTTTCCCCTTTATTTCAGACTAGATTACGGTTTTGAAGATCTTGTCCACTCTTTTCATACTTGGACGGTTGAGCTGATTAGACCAGGATCTAGAGGTCTGATCGGTATGATCCACCCTAAATTATTTTGTTTTTCAAGGAACCGGTCGGTTCAAACCGGTTCGGTGGTCCGACCGGGAATCCGGTTGAACCGGATTTTTAAATTTTTAAATTTTATTCTTTTGGATTTTAATGAGTTAAACGGGTTGTTCGAACTATTAATTAGAGTGTTGGACACAATATTATTGTTGATTTTTATATATAACTATAAACTACACATATAAAATATTTATATTGAATTATATATATAACTATATATCTAATATACATATATATACTTATAACATCATCCGGTTCTTAAATTCGATCCGACCGGTTCAACCAATATGGTTTTGTTAATGGTTGTATAATTTATAATTAGGCTTTCTAGCAAGTTATTTGTCTAGTTTGTTTGTTAGGTTTTCAATCTCTCTATTGTCTAACTCGTTTTCAAGATTGGTTTCATACGTCTTTATGCACTGGTATGTTATGTTTTTGTTCTTACGTGGTTTTGTCATGCGTCCACGTATGTGGCTTCTTTTTCTTTTATTTTTTTTCCCGATTTGTTCCTTTCTTGGTTCGCTTTTCATTTTCATTGATAATTATCAAAACACTTATCAAGGATAGGAAGTTGCTAATGGCGAAAGACTAAGACGATTCCCTAGATATGATTATTAAAGTTATCTAAAGTAGTATAGAAGGAGGAGATGACATAAAAAGATTGGTTTGGACTATGAATAAAGTTAGATTTTGTTATTAACTAGCAAGTTCACACCCGCATGATATTGTGGATAAAATACATATTAAAAATTAAAAAATAAAAACTTTATTTACACCAAAATATATTATAAAATAAAAAAAGGTTTATTTACAAAGACATATCTAACATTATAAGTGTATTTAATCTATAAAGCTAAAAAAAGATTCTGGTCTCTGATGAATCACAAAACAAATCGATATCGTGTATATATGTGTGTGGTATCGAATGGTATAAGAGTATACCATATGAATAATCTGAATGGAAAAATTGTAATTCTTTGTAGAGTTGGATGGATCATGTTGAATAAGAAGAAATAATGAACGTGAATGTGATTGATCACGAGTACAAAAATGATAAACATAATATAAAATCAGGGATGAAAATAGCAAATTAATATAGGAAATGACAGTCTTACCCCCGGTGGTAACGGACGTTATCTAGGGATTTGGGTGGAATGGTTGTTTCGGTGATTTTTTGAAACACGGGTACTGAAACCGCAAAACAAAACACAAGTACTGAAATGACAAAAACGGCATAAAACCATGGACCAAAAAAGCATTTTTAACTCATATTAATCTAAATGAAATTTTTAACGTGTCATGTTTTAAGGTTGTATTCTATAACCATTTAGTGCAGAGTGCTAACTATCTTATGCCATAATTAATAATGTAAGAAGGGTATTAAGAACGAGTCTAAGTGACACTTAGCCTATCTTTACTCTCGCATGCTTATTCAATTAAGGGCGCTTGTAGCACTCACATGTAGGGCTGGTAAAATAGGTCTTATTGTATTTAACAAATTAAAGATGACGCACATAACTCACGTATCAAACATGCAAAAAGACTTGTTTAACTGTCTATATATTAAACTTATAAATTTTTATATGTTTTTACAAACCATATATGTAAATAATGAAATCTAACCTCCTGATTTTATTTAGTTTTCAAAAATATAAAAAAAATAAAATATTTTTCTTTTATTAAACAGGTTTAATCATGTCATAAACAGATTGGAAATTGCTAGCCCTGCTCATCGTTAGTAGGTAAAACGGGTAAGTCAACTCGGGCCCACTGGGTACAGTTGAGCTCTTAAACATGCCCTGGAATTCGACGGGTTTAGCCGTTCAATAGCTATGTTGTTGTTATATAGTGACATTGGTTTTAAAATTTATTTTAACATTGTAAATAAACGTAACTTCTTACATTTTTACACTAAAAACTTTCTTTCTTTCTTCTGCATGTGTTGGAACCCAATGGATTTAGCAGTTCAACAGCTATATTGCAATTTTACAAATTTAGATGGTGAGATATGCAACTGCCAAAATATATGAAGGAATTGCATATTTCATTCTCTCTAACTAAAAATTTGTATATTTCCTCAAAACAAAAGTTGTTAATGTATAAGTACAATGTTTTTTAAGCATGATTTAGGAAATATATAATTTTATAAGTTTAGAGAGGGAGTTATACAATTATCTCAATTTATGAAGTTTTACATCAAATGGAACCTACAAAGAAACAAATGTCAAACCGAAAAACAACCTAAACGAAAGTCGCATCGAACCAATCATATAAACATTCACAATAATTTTGCAAATTAAATGAGGACTAGATGGAAGAACAAGTCTATTTAATTACAAAAGCGATTGCCTAAAGGTTTTGAATAGGTCTTGTTTGAATAGGTGGAGACCAAGAAACACAATTTTCCTTTGGACCTTGGTGGTGTTTTAGGAGAGGGTGAGGTTGATATTGTGGTGATTTAAGGCCATGTCAATGGTAGCAACAAGCGAGGGGTGGTCATTAAACTAATCAAACTTTGATAGTACTTTTGCGTTTACCAAAGACTGTTATAAAGATTTCTTCTACTAATTAACCGAAGGATGGTCACATGAATACTTTCATGCTACGATTCAAGTGAGGATGATGAATATGATGGGGGATATTTGGTTTCAGGCTAGGGATGGCTAGAAAAACGAATATGGTCGTAAAGATGTAGGATGGTTACCAGAGGGGACGGAAGGATATAGAAAGGGTTTGGGGGTACTATCACTACTAGAAAATATACCTTCAAGGTTATAGATGCCACGCAAAAGCGTGTCAAGGAAGCCCCTGACATAAATGAAGATGACACGCATTTGTGTGTCATCTGACACGCATTCTTGGCATACATTTATGACAAGCATTGCATGTCAAGGAATTATCTGTCATAAAAAATGACATGCATTTGTGTGTCATAAATGTATGTCATTATTTTAAAATTTGCACCTGTAATGATTTTAAACGTGCTTTTACCTATTCGAGTGTCTGTCATTGCTGTTTTATAACATAATACAAAATAAACTGCATATATTGCAACCAACATTGTTCCATACAATATCTTATAACAAAACAAGTAACATATACTAGTTTAAAACATTCAATTCTAAATTTAATACAAAATATCAGCGAAAAATAAAGTTTGCAACAAAAGATGACCATTCTTCCCGGATTTCATCAATATCCGCATCACTGTATTCATCTTTTCTTCCCCCAACCTGAAAATAAAAAAAATAAAGTCATCTACAATTGGAGATTCAAATGTTACTAAACACATGCATCAAATTCAGATAAAAACAAACTGAGATTCAAAATGTACATATATAAATGTACTAATTTATGAAATCAAGAACTAGTGTTAAGTATGATCAAAGGGGTCGACCCATTTTGACTCGTTTGGCCATTTTACCCTTATGAATATAGCCTAACCGAATCTACTCCTTAGTTCATATTTAATCCCCGAACCAACCCAAACTTACACACTTGGATCAAAGTTACCATTTTTATTCATTCACCCCAATAGTCTTGAGAAATCTCAAAATCATGCCATACTTACATTGTCATTGAGTAGTACTACAACTCCTTCATCAACTATCTCTTTCATAAACCTCAACATATAGTATCCACATTCAGTCTTCCTGGCTGATACGGACACTACATAGTAGCATAATAAATGATTATTTTAACTTTGATCTAAATAACGAAGTTAAAGCTGCTATTTTAGTAATGAATTTAATGCTCACCCTAACATTAACCCAGTTGAGTTTAACCTTTTTGTTAAATCCCATTTGTACATTGTACAAGTGCATTGCCCTACAAAAATTAACAAAATATACTATAAACCAATTTATGCAGCGTACAAGAGCATTGTCCTATCACTAATTTGTATTACTTACGCATCAATAGCTTGCCTCAACTGTGAATTAATTGTGCTAGGCTTAAGAGAATCAAGATAATAGCATGTACTTGTTTTCATGTAAAGTACAGCCAAAACCCAATGTCTTCTACATAAACCATAAATCATATTAAGTCAAACTTCATAGTTAGTTAGGGGCTAATAAAAACATAAATGTTAAATAAGATGGCTTTAGTAATCAAACCTAGGATTGTAAGGCGCCGGGATGAGGTTCTTTTGGGTGTCGCATAATCTTTCACCTCATCCTTTGAGGCGGCATTTCAGACGCGACGCCAGTCTTTACGTCGTGATTCAGTGTTTCGGTCATCCGTACGAGGGGTTTCATATACCGATGGTGTTGTTTCTTTTCTACCCAACGTTGGACCAGATGATCTGTTTGTTGTGCGTACCCGTGTTGTGTCGTCTTATGACTTTGTAAATGTTTAACATGCGATAACTAGCTAACCAAAACATCGATATTATCTTTTGTAAAGAAACATTACGAGTACTAGATGTAGCATCCTAGATGTATATGTTTCATATGCAATAACTAGCTTCTGAAATCACCTAATGGCTCAAACACAAAACACGAAATTGACAAAAAACGGAAAGCAATTTTGCGCAATGAGCGAACCGGAACTCAACTAGTTTAATGAAAGGAACAATAATGATATATTCATGTAGAAAAACAAATATAAACTATATATATCTTAAAGTTCATATTACACATTAGTTAAGCATATGGGTTATATATATATTTCCATTTTTGTATTGTAACATATCTATTTCACATATTGTTTTTTATAATTTTTTTTCTCTTATAAATTTTAAAATTTAATGTTAATAATATTTTAACTATATCGTTACGTCGTGTTATTTTAATTTTTGTTTCGATGTAAATTTTATTTAAAACATACGCCATAAGTACAAGTCATCGACGTACAAACATACAAGCCAGTCGTCAAGCTAAATGAAGATTTTGATCTTTTTTACAATATCGTTTTCTTTTTTCCCCTCATACTTTTCATATAATTTTATAAAATCCAAATTGTTTGGCTTTTTATTATTAACGTTTGTATTTTTAATTGTTTTTTTTTTCCTTTTGTGACGTGTGATGTTTATTAGCATTCCGGTTTGAATATTTATAAACATTTTCTTTCTTTATATAAAGTTTGAAATATGATCAACACACGAGTTTGTAATGGTTACGATTTTTATATAAAATTTCAAATGCTATTAAAGACTATCCAGGTTCATTTTTCTTACGTTTAACGCGTGACCTGGTTATTCGTTCAATCAAATTATGTGTTTGTAGGTTTTATAATTAGTAATGTATTTGGTGAAAGTTTGCGTGTATACTTTGAGAAACGAATAAATATTTTATCACTTGCCAGGTCGGTAAGTTTAAATGGTCAAACCACCTTTTTAGGTAAAACTCCAAGTTTAAGTTGACACTTGATCCCCCATCTGATCTAAAATATGAATAAATAGTTAGGCAAAAAGTATCTTTACATTACTTCTCTTTCACCTTCTTTTGCTTTGTATTGTCTGTATTCTCTCATCATAAATAATTTAAATTTTAAACAAGTACCAATGTTTTTTAGACCGGATCGGACCGGTTCGACCGGGAATCGGTGCCGTGTCCGGTCCGGTCTGGTGTGAATCGGTTTTTAGTGGTCGAACCGGTCGGTTTATCCCGAACCGCTGGTCGGACCGGGAAACCGGACCGGTTCGGACCGTTTTGGTATTTATTTATTTTTAATGGGTAAAAACGGGGTGTTAAACCATAAATTAGTACGTCTGATATACAAATATAGTTAAGTTTTATGTATAACTATAAAATATATATAAATCATATATAAATTACTTATATTTAATTACATATATAAATATAATTAAAATATAGTTAAATCCGGTCCAACCGGTCCGACCGGTCCGACCACCAAACCAGTAAGGCATCCGGTTCGACGATCGATCCGGTTCTGAAAATATTGACAAGTACTTACAACGTTTCTAAAAGAGTTTATTCATTGCACCAACATGGTACGACTTATAAGGAAACGAAGTAAGAAACTAGAAAAGTGTTATAAGAATATTAAACATCAAATACAATTTAGATTTTTGAAAACCAAGTTTTGAATTTAAATTTGCGGTTCTATCATTCAGTTTTCCTACTTTATGGGGACATTGTTCAAGCTCTTAAAAAAAACATATTATATTAAATCAGAAGTTAACAGGAAGCTAGGCTGTTAACAGGAAACTTTAATATTTAATTTTTTAATCATGCTTTTTATGAATTTTTTATTTAAGTTCTTAGGGTCATCATCTATAACACTCACCGTTGATAAAAGTGAACGATAAAAGCAATTTAAAATTATTATAACTGCTGGACAAACTGTAACATCAAATATTGAGAATAAAAAAAAACATCATAAATTTTTCAATGATAAATTAATTAGTAAAAAAGTTTTTAGCACATTTTACTTTTGTTTTGTTGATAAACATTTTTAAATAGAAAAGTTTTTTTATCCAATACAATTAAAAGAGAGAAAAAAAAGTTTTTAAAACACTAAAAGGTCACGGTTAGGGTAAACCGTGACCTTTTGTTTCAGATTCATGCATCTTTATCAGAGTACTTTTGTAAGGAGTTAGACCAAAGGGTCACGGTTAGGACAAACCGTCACCTCTAGGTTCTCAAACGGTCACGGTTAGACCAAACCGTAACGGTTAGATCCGGTTTCTCCTAAAAACACCTGCGGTGTCCCCAGCAGGACCCATATACTAACTGAAATCATTAATGTTTCTTGGAAGAACTATTGATAATGCTGCTCATAGGAGAAAGTTTGTTTGGATTAATTGGACTCTAAAGAAGTTAGAATATTTTGTTTGTAGGCTTACTCAAAATTTGATCCTCATCTTTATTTATTGGTTGGCTACAAGTATCAAAACAACAAAATGATGCTAATGCAACGCTTGTAATATGTTGCATTAGATCTTGAAAAGGTTGCATTATGACTATAAAATATTGCATTACCTTAAAGCAACTCTTTTGTTACAAGCCGCATTAAGGGGCTGTTTGGTAGCCCCCTAATCAGCCTCTTAATAGTTCAAATGTCTGAATGGTTCAGCATTTAATGATTCAGACTTTTTGTTTCGCGAGCAAATGTCTGAATGGTTAAGACAGTTGTCTCTGAATGGTTAAGCATTATACTAGTGCTGAATGGTTAAGAGGTCTAATGCTGAATGGTTAAGACATCTTATTTAAATTGGTCAGACATTTGCATTTGAATAGTTAAACGATATACTAGCTCTTAATGGTTCAGACCTCCTAATGGTTCAGAGCTCTTATTTGTTCAACACTTAATCATTCAGAAGTTGTCAAATAGTCCTTAAGTAAAGTTTACATTAGATCTAAACAATCATTTTATTAGATAATGTAATTTTTTATGACAAATGCAATTTTTTAATGGTTGCATTAGGGTCATTTTACTAACATTAGATTATTTTTTTAAACGAAAGGTTGCATTAGGTTTATTTTTCTAACAGTTTAATTATTAAACATCAATTGGGTCTGTTAAACAAATTTAAAGGAGGAAGTCATAATATTTGAATTTATAGATTCGTAAGAAATAAAATTCAATATTTATGTTCATAAAAAAATTGATAAACATGTTGATTAGTTGATTTTTTTAAATCGGTTAGATGGTTGTGTTTGGGATGTGAATTAAGTTTACGTAATATATGTAGATATTATTGCGTAGATCCATTTTTATGATAGAAAATGTGTTAATTAATGTGATGTAACAAGACCTAGTTTACGTTTAGCACATGCAATAAAAACGTATTTTATTTTATAATAAAATAAAAACATATATTTTAAGAATTAAAAAACATGGAATAAGTTGATGATGAGATTTAAAGAATAGCGTAAGGAAAAGAGGGTACAAGTCCAGAGGAGAGGAGACGATATTATACTATTATTATAGGTTGATGTTACGAGTCATTCATTGATTCATATACCACAATACTATTATTATAGGTTGATGTTACTAGTGAATATATATATATATATAATAACTCGTCCTTTAATTTATCCGGTATCACCCCCATGTTCTTCTTCCTCTCCCTCCAGATTGAGATACCCGCATCCCCTTCTTCCCCATTTGTATTCTTTAAATCAGCATCAGCATCAGCATCTTCGTTATTTGAATAATGGGTACTGGATGGCGGAGAGCTTTCTGCACAACAATTCCCAGAAGTTCATCAGACTCTCCGGTGCTCGGAGACAACCCCTCCAGATCCTCTCCAAAGCTTCCGTTCTTCAAGACGACGACTTCTTCTAATTCTAATTCTAATTCCAACCCATCCACCCCTCGATGGAGTTTACGCTCCAGAAGCACCAACAATGTCAATGTCAATGTCAACGAGGAGATTGCTACTCCTCGACTGCATCTGCGACCAAAACCCAACAACGGTGAAGCTCATGATGACAGTGGCACGGGTAAGTTCCATTCTTCGGTGATTGATAATCTCAACATCACTCCCAGATTGAGATGCAAAACCAGAAACCCAAAATCCACCTCTCTGCAGCTGGGCTCTAATCCTTCCTCTCCCAGATCTCCTTTCTCCATCTTCAAAACCTCATTAGGTTTCTCAAGAGTAAGTCAATTTCTTTACAATTTTTTCTCTTCTTTTGTTTTTTTTCCTTGTATTTGTTTATTGATTTATAATAATAGTAATTGGGGGATGTGATGAGTATGTTTTGAATTGTGGTGCAGAGTAATTGTGGATTGTGCTTTCAGAGCGTGAAGACGGGTCACAAAACGGCCATATTCACTGCGGAATGCTCACACACCTTCCACTTTCCATGTATTTCTCAACATGTGAAGCAGGAGAACCTTCTCGCTTGCCCCCTCTGCAAAACCACTTGGAGAGATGCCTCCTTCCTCAGCCTCCAACCAAACCATCACATCCAAAACGATAACCTCATCCCATCTCCCTCTCCCAGGCCCAAGCAAGACAATATCATCATCAAACCAAAAACATACGACGACGACGAGCCACTCGCAACAACGCCCAGAGCCGCCGCTGCAGCTGGGATCCTTCCCATACCCGAGGAGGAAGACGCTGATGAAGAAGAGTTCCAAGGGTTCTTCGCCTATCCGGCTTCTAATTCATCCTCCCCTGATGACTTGAAGAACGTGGAGGTCATGTTGCTGCCCCATGTTGCTCTCATCTCTTCCAATCACTCCCACCACACATACGCCCTCGTCTTAAAAGTCAAAGCTCCTCCCCCACCCCCACCGCACATGGTCAACGCATCCAGACGAGCTCCTATTGATTTGGTTGCCGTCCTCGACGTCAGTGCGAGTATGGGAGGACAAAAGCTTCAGATGCTCAAACGAGCCATGCGCCTTGTCATATCCTCCCTCGGCTCCGCTGACCGCCTCTCCATCGTGGCTTTCTCAGCCTGCCCCAAACGGCTGCTCCCTTTGAGAAGGATGCATCCCAGAGGTCAACGCGCCGCTCGCCGTATCATCGACCACCTCACTTGTAGCCGAGGTACCTGCGCCGGTGAGGCCCTGAGGAAAGCCACGAAAGTCCTTGAAGACCGCCGCGAGAGAAATCCAGTAGCCACCATCATTCTATTATCCGACGGTCATGAAGACCACGACGCTCATACTAGTATTAATCATTCAAATCAGCGGCAGGCATCTGGGCACACCCGGTTCGCTCACGTGGAAATACCGGTTCACAGCTTAGAGAAAAGCAGCGGTGTGGGTGGGTATGATGAGGGTGAGGCGGAGAATGCTTTTAGCAAGTGTGTGGGCGGTTTGCTTAGCGTGGTGGCTCAGGATTTGAGAGTGGAGGTGAGTGTGGGTGCGGGGTCTGACCCGGCGGAGATCACGGGCGTGTATTCATGCAACGGGAGACCGATGGTGTTGAACAGCACCTCAGTCCGCCTGGGAGATCTTTACGCCGAGGAGGAGAGGGAGGTACTGCTGGAGCTCAGGGTGGTCTCAAACACAAACACAGCCCATCATAATCATTTGGTGTTATCTGCTCGCTGCTCTTTCAAAGACCCGGCTACGCAGCAGGTGATCTACGGCGGAGAAAAGGCCCTGTTGGTTCCCAGGCCTCAACCCCTCCCATCATCCAACGTCCAACGCCTCAGAAACCTCTTCATCGCCACGCGGGCTGTCGCTGAGTCACGCACACTGCGACAACATAATCAGCTCACCACGGCTCGTCACCTGCTCTCCTCGGCTCGGGCTCTGCTAATGCACTCCCCCTCCGCTCAACACTTTGTTCAAGCCTTGGACTCTGAGCTGCTGGATGTTGAATCGAGACTCCACTACCACCACCACCTCCAGCTGGACGATCACCCCTTAACGCCCACATCAGCTTCCAACCCTCCTCACAACATTCGAGTCGCCGATATGCACGGCTTTGAAAATGCTAGGTTTTAGATCATATCATAATAATAATAATAAATAATATGAACATTTTTCTAAAACGAAAAAAAAAAGGAAAATTGTTAATGAAGGAAGAAATATAGATATATTTTGCAATCAAAGAGGCACGTGGATGCACGTGGGGAGATGACTTTGTAAGCAAAACTTTGATTCATGATTAAATCCAAAGTGAAGTTTTGATTTCTTACAACACTCGTATTTTAGTATGCATGGTAACAATTTCTTAAACAAGATTTATTACTTTAAATTATTTATAAACGGTTAGCTCAACCCAGCCTAAGGGAGGGACTTCTGTGCACAATCCTCTGAGCGATCCGAAACTATTTTAACAAAATTATGTATATATAAAATAACAAAGTTTACACACTTTAAATGATCTCATCGTATCCATGTATGATTTGGGTTCAACTCATCAATTGGTCCATCACGCACAACACAACATCAGTCTTGACTTAGCTCGTAGATGGTCTTGTTTTTAGAAGACAAGACTATGGGTGTCGTAATTATGAGTGTAACAAACAAAGCAAATAATACAATCATGGGCAGACTTGAGAAGAGGATGGAGAGGTCTACTGACCATGCAAAAGTATTTGTTTTAATATCTATCATTTATTAAGAGTTTTTGATCAACCTCGTGTGTTTTTGAATGTTGATCCTGCATAAAAACTTTAGTAACCCCTACGCAACATAATTTGAAAAATTTTAACCCACTCTATGCTAAATTAAGAGCTCATTTTTGTTAAAAATAATAAGCCTAAAAAATTTAGACACCACTTAAAATGATTTACAAGAAATAATATAATCTAGATAACTACTATAAAAATTAATTTTTTATTACTTTCTAAAGAAATTGTATTTTTTAAACTCATTTTAGAATTATTATTGTGTTTGTTTATGACTTGACCAAGCCGAACCAAAGAATTCCGACATCGAGTCGAGATATATGCAAGAACCAGAAAGATTTGTTCCTAAGTCCGCCCCTAAATATATTTGCCATTTAAAAGTTTAAAAACCGTAACCCGAGTGGATTCTAGAATGTAGACGGTGGTTATCCAAAATTTTGGTTTGGGCCAGACCTACATTTAAATGTCATGGGATGGGATCCACTATTTAGATAATAGGTCTGGATCAAAATCTGATACAATCACAACAACGTCACAAACACAACACAAGGCCTTGTACAGACATCCGATCCAAGGTTAATGTTGTAATTGGTTTATAGATTTTGCATGCTCTGTTGTATATTACTAGTTTACAGTTGATCGAGGGATGGAGACTTGAAGTAACACATGCAACTGGGTAATGTTTCACTCAGTTGGTCGGGTCATCGGATCATATCACTTCATTTGCAATAAACATAGATAGAGTCAAAGAACACTTAGAATATAACACTTCCAACCAATGCAAAACCATTAATAATACTTGTATAATAACATTTGTGTGTATGTATTACATGCATGCATGAAATGTGATTGGGATCGGAAAATGTACGTAAGATAAGATTATATATTATATAATCAGTAATCTGATTAATTACAAAGAAAGATGAACAACAACCGCGTTTCATGAACAATTATGTAATACAGTTGGGGGAACATTCCTCAATACAAAAGTAAACCATCTGAATGACATACTGACAGGCAATGCGAGGAAAATTTCCTCTAATTCACAAGTAAAAGAAAGAAAGAAAAAAACATCTGTCGATCTTTGTTGGTGGATTACAAGAGAAGAAGAGAAGCTTGCTTACTTTTACTTTTGTTGTTCAACTTTTGCTCGAATCTTTTCTTCCAAGAGAGAAATTTCAGTCTCCAGACTAAACATTCGGTTAAGGGCATGCATATTCTCAAGCGTCTCATCCAACGTCCGATCATCACTTCCATCATACCTCAAATGCTGCAACGGCCCATGTAGAAGCTTGTTCACTATACCCCGGCTCAGCGCCTCCACTGCTTTCTTTGTATTGTTGTTTGCGTTATCACCCATTTTCTGCAGGCATTTCTCTAGATCGCTGCTTCTTATTCTTTCCGCATAAGCTCTTAGCTTCCTAATCGTAGGAACCGTTTCCAGGGAATCCCTCCATGCTTCAAATGCTTTCAGCTCCTCGTCGATGATTGCTTCCGCTTCCATGGCTTTCCTTAGCCTGTCCTCCCTGTTAGCAGCCACGACTTCTTTCAGATCATCCACGTTGTATGCTGCTGTGCCCTCCAGGTCTTTGACGCAGGAACCCACGTTTCTAGGAACCGATATATCAACAAAAAGGCGCTTTCCACCAACGTCTGGGCCCACGGGAGGGAGGCCCACCACATGTTCTCTTAAGAACAAAGGGCTTTCAGAAGCCGTGCTGGTGAATATCACATCCGCCTCTCCAGCACAAGCCAGCATGTCATCAAGCGGTTTGTATATGATTTCGATGTCCTTGAATTCGTCACGAAGGGCGTCAACCCGCTCTAGGGACCGATTCACAACGACCATCTTGGTGCACCCTTTTGAAACCAAGTGCTTGATCACAAGTTTTCCCATTTTGCCTGCTCCTACGAGCAGGACCCGAGCAGTAGAGTGGGAGGAGTGGGGAATCTTCATGAGTGCGAGCTCGACTGCGGCGGAGCTGACGGAGACAGCTCCTTCAGCGATCTTAGTCTCGGTTCGGACTCGTTTGCCAACCATGATGGCGTGTTTGAACAAACCGCTGATGTTCCTGCCGAAGCCTGGGACTCCTTGGCTGACTTTGGCGACCTGCTTGACCTGAGCAAGAATCTGGCCTTCTCCGAGGACGAGGGAGTCGAGTCCGGCAGAGACCTGAAAGATGTGGCGTGTTGCGTCTTTGTTGTAGAGCAGGAAACGGTGGTCGGAGATCTCGGAGACGGGGATTCCGCCGGTCTTTGACATCCATTCGGTGACTTCTTTAACTCCTCTGTGCTGAGAGAGAGCCACAACATAGATCTCCATGCGGTTGCAGGTACAGAGGACGGCAGCCTCCTCTATGTGGTTCAGACCACAAAGCTCCTTGATTGCTCTCGGCCACTCTGCTTCAGGGATCGCAAGTTTCTCCCTGATTTCTACAGGGGTGGTGTGGATACTCAGACCGATCACAATAATGCTACTCTTTTCCTTAGTATACCCTGATTTCATTAAACAAAACACAGTCAATTGAAAGTTTCCATTTGTTAATCTAATAGTATACTACTAATGATAATAATAATGATAAATGGAAGAAATAATTGGTATAGCAAAGTTTGAAAATGAAGTTAATTGATTGAGAGATGGAATGGTTACGGTCAGCTGCTGAGGTCTTGAGCTGTTGTAGAGCGGAGAGAGTGCTTGGTGATGCATCGGAGGATTGGCACCTGATGTTTGGTCTTCTGCTTCTTCTTGTTGTTGTTGTAGGTTTGATTAGAAGATGAGCAGTTGCTTTCGCATTCGCATAAGCATTCGTATTTGCATTCGCATTCGCATTCGCATTCGCGTTGGCGTTGCTGAGGAAGAGCGATTCAAGCTTTGCTCCGGCGAAAGCACGAGATACAGCCATTGAATCCACTCCGAAGATGGTCTATGGTCTTCTCTTCTCTTGTGTCAATAAGCAATGGCGAAATAGAGAATTACGGGGGGCCCAGAAAGAAGGGATTTCGGTGCATTCTCATTGGCCGATGCGATCCACGTTTTATCCACACTCCCCCAATCTCATCCTCTCCTCTGGCCCCCATTATGAATTACCTTACAACACACTAACAAAAAATAAAAAAAATCTTTTTTTCTTTTTTTTTTCTTTCCGTTATACTATATAAACTATTTATTTATTTATATTTATATTTTCATTTAAACTACTAGTTTATGCAATTAAATAAATAATAATATTTAACTAAATCACTATTAATTATTTCTTATTTTTACAACACCACACTAATCATTTTAATCATCTACGTCAAACTAACTCACATCTTCATTTTACATTACAAAAACATAAGAAAATATTAAACTTCACCCTAAAAAGGCAGTTTTGGGTTTCATAACAACAATTTCCCAAGTTAAATATCGTACGTATCATTATATATATTCACTCAAGAACATACATGTATTTTCTTTTCTTTTCTTTTTTATTTTGTTTGTGTCTATAAGTTTATTTATTATGTTAAAACAAAGTCCAAGTAATATCTTATTTTTTATAATTTTTACTCTTATAATACCATCCACTTCGCCATTTATGCAACGAATCGCATGATATGTGTCTGATGGCGAAACACAATTAATAAAATAAAATAAAAATGCATGGGTGGTTATCTTGAAAATAAAAATATCAATAATATAGAAACTAAAAATATGGTGGAAGATAACAAGCAGAAAGAAAGAGATTGGGTGGTTGTGATTGAGATTTGCTCTTCTTTCTCCACCACTATTTTATGCTCAAGTCCAGTCGTGGCAAATATCTACACTCATATTAAATAACCTTTTTTGTGGAAACTTCACACACAAACACACACTCTTTGAAGCTGATATACATATATATGATTAAACACGCACGGTGATACGGGGCTCAAACTTCTACATGCTCCTTAACTTGAATAACATAAATAATAATAATAATAATAAACCTTACAGGGAAACTAATGAACTACAATATAAACAAGATAGACACACCAACATTACCCATAATCTCTAAAAAGTAATCATCGTGTCAATATAAACAATGTAAAATGTTACTACAACATTAGCTAGTCATTATTGTGTCAAAATTAGTAAATTTCTTTTGCATCTTGTTACTTATTTTTTTTGTAGGTAATTAATCTCATTATGAATATGTCACGTAATTTAGGGGTGTTAAACGGATTGTGTTCACAAATTGACGGGTCTATCCTGACACGAACCCGAAAATTTTGCATAAACATGAACACGACCCAAAGCCAAATATCAAACATGTGAAGCCGAATATGACACGAACAAATTCATGAGTTAACGTGAATACAACCAATTTAGCCTAATTTTTTTAAGTTTATATTATTTTCACATATTAATACTTCAAAATTACTACTTTACAACAAAATTACAAAAGATTGTAAAACAACTCAACTTTAGTTACAACTTCTAACGTTAATTTCTATTTTTAGTTTTATAAACAAACCATCATACAATAATGAAAGATTTTAGGAGAACAAGTGGATGACTTTTTTTTTTTTGCCTTTGCACATGAATGAACTTATTACTTGTGAGTTGTAGAGAGTAATTAGGTCATTGTGACAAAGGTTGATGGCAATGATTGGAAACCCAACCCAAATATAATTATGTTGGTTTGATCACTCTTCATTATGATGATATATTCATTTTAGTACAATACCTATTTATAGTTCTTCCCTTTTTGGATGTGTTTGCATAACTTATGTTATTCACTACTCCCAAAGATTATATATCTTTCAAGTGTTGTTACTTTGCTCGCTTTGTGACGCGGGTACTATTAAGGAAGCAAGATTAGGAATTTAGGATTATGTTTTGCCAACTTGCTTTCTACTCAAAATACAAGAATCAAACACATAATCAAAATAAGTATTTTCATAGCACGGTAGCATATAATTCAACTTGTGGCTGGGTTTCAAGGGATGATTGTTTGTTCCCTCAAATATAAGAATAATATTAGTGTTAACGTCTTAGAATGCAAATAAACAAAAAAGGAAGCCGGTTTAAAAAAATAAAAAATAATAAAAGGGATAACTGTTTGTTATCTCAAGTATAAGAATAAAGGTTTAAAAAGTAAGAAGACAACAAGAAAAGATTCTTCAACCACAATATCCAAAAACTAAGAAGATAAGTAACTCATTGATCCAGAATCAACTACAATATCCAAAAACTAAGCTCAAATTTTGAAATGATGCCCTTGTCAATTAAGAAGATAACAAAAAAAGATTCTTCAAAACATGAAATTATATAACAAGATTTCCACCAAGTCTACAAAAAAGCTACCACATTTCACATGTTTAGTGAAAAAAACAAAGGAAAAGAATTTCACAAGGCAATGGCACCTCAGACCGAACCCATATAGTCAAAAAGAATATGCAGGAAGCAGAGCATACAACTATATCCCAACTTTGATTTGGAGAAACAAAATCATTCCTTCCTTGGCACTGCTTATAATAAAAAACAGAGCTGCCTTTGGTCATACGTAGCTTGTGCAAACTCATGTCTTGTCTCATCACATTATCTCTGTCACACAAAGATCAGCAAGACTTGTAATGTTATTGATTAACCATGTCCTAGGTTTTAATGCTCCTCATGAATGTGTGGTTGGTTACTTTTACATTTAAAAAAAATTAAAAGAACTAATGATATATGCTAACATACAAGTACCAGGTTTGTATGGATAACTTCATCTTATCCCTTGGTATGGACAATCCAAACATTTGGATCACCAAGAATGTAAAACTTCAAATAACCAAACGTATCCACTAAAAATCTCAATCATACAAAGCTACATTAAGAGTTTGGGGAGGGTGGGACGAGGCCAAATGTTTTCTCTATCCTAGGGGATTAGGAGACCGAGACTCCCGGTTCAAACAAGCAAATGTAAATCTTCAAAATATTATAGAAACAAATTCTAGCAGTTACAATGTTTGAAACATAAAAAGTCTTTGCTAAGTCATCATTGTTTTCTATTTATTTCTATGGAATGGTATGAAATGAAGGGAGATACGATTGTTCACTATTTATAGGTATGGAATGAAAAAATATTTACACGGAGTTTTATTTTTCATATAACGTACCAACCTAAATCTTAGGGGTTGTTTGATAAAACTGACTCAGTAAGATCTGACTGATTCAGAAGCTGACCCAGTCAGAAGTTCTGACAGAGTCTACATCTGACTGAAACTTTGCTGTTTGATTCAGTATTTGACTGGCTCTGCTGAATGATAAAAATAATCATATTACCCTTGTATTTTACCTGGTGTTATGTAACTTTTATAAATTATTTTAACACACAAAAAACCATTAAAAAAACAAAATCCACTACCATCACCATCTCTATCTCTCTCACCCACTACCATCACCATCAAAAACCAAAACCCCTTCTCTACATCCCCTCCCGACCACCACCGGCCTCCACCACCACAACCACCACCACCGGCAGGGGAGGAATCACGCATCTTCTGACTCGCGCAGGGGATTTGGTCGCGAAGGGGAGGAATCGCGCAGGGGATTTGGTCGTGAAGGGGAGGAATCGCGGTGGGGCAGTGCTCACGCAGGGAGGAATCGCGCAGGGGAGGCACTCAGCGGTGGATCTTTCGGCTGCGCAAGGGGGGTGGGTGGGGTGGATCGACCGGCTACGCAAAGGGGGGTGGGTGGGTGGGGTGAATCTGCTGTGTTCGCAAAAGAGTGAATGGGTCAGCATGTATTTTTTTCAGGTTTGGGTCAGCTGCAAAGGACCCGGTCAGCAGCTACCATTTGCATATCAAACGGGCTGACCCGCTGACCGAGTCAGCCGGGTCAGCCCGGTCAGCCAAAATCAAACACACCCTTATTCTGCAATAGTTGCTCAATGTTGCCGTGTATCAATTTCATAGGGCCTACTTTCATACAAGCATTCAAAGCCGGAACTTACCTTCAAGGAACGGGGTCAAGTGACCTCATTAATTTTCGAGCTACTAGTGAACCGTTCATAGTCACCTAACTCGCGGTTCGCTCCGGTTCAAAAACGAGGTACGGGTTCGCGATTCGCTAGGGGCCACGAATCCGATTCGTAAGGGGGTAGGTTCATTCTGGTTCGATCCGGTTCGGTGTACCAATCAATTCGGTTCACTCCACATAATTAAAAACAAGGCATGTTTAAAAGCAACATAATTATATATCTAAAAAACCTGGAACATTGAAGGTGAAATTAATTTTTCAATGTTCAATTGAAATTCAGTCATTAAACACTACTGGAAGTCTGGAATTCGATTGGTCTAGGGGAAATTAATTTTCCCACCAATTTCATGAATTCAGAGTTATAGAAATCGCGAATCATGGTTACCCGATTCTCGAATCGATAGCAAATTCTTTGGACTACGAGCGAATTGCAGCCACGAAGCACAATCGAACCACCGAGCGAACCACAATCGAACCCTTGAGCGAACCGCGAGCGAATGGGTCGCTATTGAATCCGAATGGGAACGATTCGAACCAATTCGAAAATCGCTGGACATTGAGCGAATCCTGCGACTATGGGATCGTTTTATACCAAAATTTTGGTGAACCCATAGTTTTTCTAGAGCTCAACCCATTAGTATTATCAAGTTCAAAACGTAACAATAATGTCGTCGTGATTTACTGCAAGCATTGTGTGACTAACAATTGCACATCTACCTACCATTAATGGATGTGTAAATGAAAAAAAAAATGGATGTTTAATGATGTTATTACCTATTTTGTTAACTAAATATATGCAACTAATTTATACATACCTCTTTATGGTTGTTGCCTTTACTGAATAGGGAGAACAGCATCAAGGTTCTTCTGAAGCAACCAACCTTTCGGATAGCCAAGGTCATGAGCTTCCAAATGAAGATGCCAGTTCATGACTTTAGAACATCCCAAGGGCATGGGTTCCATTTGGCTCTCATCTTCCACCAATTGTTGTATAAATGTGGTCTCCTGTAAACAAACATTTAATATTTAAATTGAATGTTAATGGGAGCTAGGCAAAGACAAAAAGATGATGCGTACTTGGAATCCCTCTTTGATGGTGTCCAATTGACGAATCAAAGCTGAGGAGGGTTTTTTCCATCTCTTAGGGTCCCACAAGATGGTGCTGTTGAATGCAAATCCTGACATGTCAACATGAAATCTTCTAAGTCTTTTACTCTTGTCATTCGTGTGCCACCCGATTACTTGACTTCCATTGCATACAGGACCTTCCAAGGTTGCCTTGTTTTTGCTTTGTGCAAGCATGGCGACTGGCCAAGTGCCGAAACGACTGCAAACCAAAAAACAGCATTTTAGAGTTTAGACATGGATGGATCATGGATGGGAGGAAATTATAGTGCTTGTGCACTTGCGCACATTGGATCCAATGAATGTGTTTTTTTATTTATATACTGCTCATACACTGGTATTTGGTTAGCTCTAATGCTATCAAGATAGAGATCATATAACTGAAGGTGTAGAATAAATCACAATAACACATGTTAAAGTAAGCCGTCAATACGCTGAGCATCTGTGTTTGCAACATATCAAAGTTCACACATGAATAAGAAACAGAAGGATATAAGAAGAAATACCTGATTTGTCTGATTGTCTCAAACAGGTGTAGAGAATAGACATTATCATCATCTGCAAAATAAACGATTCCATCAAGCTTATGATGTTCGATGTGTTGGAGCGCTCTATTCCGCTGGTGAACGCCCCTGTCCTTTATATTGGTAAGATTGTTGGTGCATACGAGGTGGCGGTACATAATTCCCATCCCCCTAAGTATATCTGCAGTTTCTGCAGAAGCCTGATTCATCTCCACAACGATCCAAACAAGTGGTGGAGGCACAAGCCTAAGGACCTGGCCTAGTCTGTTTAGATAAAAGGCCTGAAGAGGTCGATTGTAAGTGGGCGTGACGACGATTAGCTGTTTCCTAGCAACGTAATCGAACCTGTCCTTGGGATTTTCAACAGCCAATTCGACCTTATCAACCACAATGTCGTCGTGGTCGTGGCGGTTGACCTCGAATGAGAAATCACGGGTCCTGACGTCCTCGAACTCCCCAAAGGGTGCGAGTCCGAGGAGAAAGCCTAGGAGGAAGAAGAGCATACAGCTGTAGACTGATCTCCTCCATGTCCGGTAGCCTTTCCTCGGAGGGATGTGCTTGTCGACGCCGAAGGTGGAGAGGGGGGAGGCGAACCTGCTATGCTTGTGCGACGGCGAATTCAGTGAAAAGGGGCTCGTGCTCCCTCCGTTCTGATGCGACCGATCCTGATACGGAGAAAGCGTTCTTCGAATGGAAGCCATCGGAGTCGGAATCACTCTATTCCCATGCCCCCTTGCCTTTGATTCAGATTCAGATTCAGACGCTTCGAATGGTACTCGTAGGGTTCCCTTGGATCTGGAAGCTAAACGACGAGAGCACAGCTACCAGGTTGTAACCGCGTTTATTTTATCAAACTTTTTTACACCACCACTTGACTTGGATTCATCTTAACACCGCCCAGACCAACCATCATCTTTTTACATTGAGCCCTAAAACATGGTTGTATTTAAATCTCTATTTACATTTCAAACTTGTATACTAATTAAATATCTCTCAATATACATTAAAGTACAATTAAGTTACTTCGGAATATTTGACAATACACAAAAAAAAATAAGTGTCAAATCTTTCGAAACCAAAGATAGAAATCTTCCGAAGGTTAAAGACAAAGTCTTCCGAAGCCTGAAGACTGATTTCTTCCAAATACAGAGAATACATGCTTCTCTGACGTACTTTTAACAAAAGCAGAAGACCTTTCCGCTTTACATAGTCACATGTCAAAAGTATATCTACCTTTTGACTTTACATTGATCTTGTTGTCTAGATTAGTGTCCAGCTGGACTTCAAAGTATGGTCGGTTGTAGAATGTATATAAAATATCTCATGTAACCAGTCTTAAGACTAAGTATTGTAACAATTGTAAAACACTTTATAGAAATATATATCATCCTTGAAAATCAAATCTTTGTGTTCTGAATGTTCTTAGCTTTTGTTCTTTGTTTCGTTGTTTGGTTCCCTATTTGATCTAGTAAGTGTGTTATCTCTAACTGTGAGACTGTTGTTGAACAACCATAACCAGTCCTGCAAAAAGCTACTTACACAGATAGTTCTCATGGTGTGTTCAGGTTACAATTTGGTTTTATTCTGCTGAAATTTAAGGGTTTGAGTCTCGTTTGCTTACTCTTATCATTTTTTAATTTAGCACTAACTGTTGCTAAAAGATTATGTTATTGTTTTGTGAAAAGACTAAATCGGAGGGTCGATTGTCGATCCACCACCACAAGCCTGCCACACCACTACCAAACAAACTTGCATACTTTGATTCTTGTTGATTAAGGGTGACATTGATTTTGAATGAAACTGTCTAAAAATATAGTTGTCAATTTGAGGTGGAAATGAAGCTTAAAGATGGTGGCAAGATGAAGTTAGTGCTAACGTGGCATCTAGAGGCGGTGGAGGTGACCGTTCGAACACACAGTTATCTTCATTGATACATAAACGTCGACATCTATCGTCATTTTCGGTCCAAGCTCAGACCAACTGGCCTCCATTGAACTCGGCCAATAGAACCACGTGTGAGAGGAAGAAAACAATAGTGGAGGTTGGCTTAGATTGTGATATTGCTCCATTAGTTTGGATAGAAATCCTGAACATAACTAACCTTAGATCAAATGGTTGGTTAAACAATTACTTTGGTTGGGGAGGTCAAGAATGTCAAGATTTTATCTGATTTATTTTTCCTATTGAATGTTAATGGTCTTTTCACGTGTATAATCAAATATATTAGTGTTCTTAACGTTACTCTTCATTTTTCATACTTGATGAATGGATCAGATATCTTCAATTCTTGCCTTGATTCATTTTATCCCTTGTAATTCATTAAATTCAACTACAAAGGAAATTCACAAGACAACTGAATTTGAAAATGCTATAGGTATTAATTAATGTGGTAGGATCATATTAAGCTCTTAAAGAAATGTGAATTTGAATTTATTATTCCTCACCGAATTTTCTAACTATTAACCATAGATGTGTTAGAGGTGATGATAAATCATTTTGGTTGAGAACTATAAAGAGGCATGACCATATTAACTATGTCAATATCCAAGAACCTTATATACTGGATCATTGAAATCCCACTTCTAATGGGTTTGGATAACGGGCCATTTATGTATATAGGAAGCATATGGTTGTTTTCCTTATTCATAAACATAAAAAAAATATTCTAATAAATCGTTTGAGGGTGAGATAGCTAACTTTATTAAAGCCTATGCTCCTGTGTTGGAAGAAACATCTTTGGATTGAATTGTCTTATCTTATATTATCCCTTCCTGGAATTTAGATTTTTACACGGGAAGTTTGGTGCAAAGACAACAAATTTTAACGAATTACATATGAATCAAGTGTGGCTTTGAGTATATTTGATTGATTTCTCATTTGAATAAGATTATTGTCCAGATGGCCTACAAACTCTATAACTACTATCCTTCGAGAATGGTCACATTATCTTATACTTCTCAAAGGACATCACACTGATTATGACTGTAGCTCCTTTAGACTATATAGCTTTTGGTAAGTTTTTGATGGATTGCAAGAATTGGTTAGCAAAGCATTGAATTAAAGGCACTCTTCAAATACGGGATATAAACCTTACAAATAAACTAAGGCCTCTAAAAAGAGGGTGTGGATCATGACAGATATAGGAATTTTCCTTGACGGGGAAAATTATGGACCGATTGAAACAAGTCAAGTATGTAGTAAAAAAACCGATGAAAACGGGGTCAAAATAATGAAGATATGTTTGAATAATATACTAAACTAACCACAACCTAAAACTATAAAACTAATGTATTTGAAAACATGTTTATTGAGCAACCTAACTAAAAAATGGAACATGAAAAAAAAAATTAAAGGAGGAGAATTTTGGTATAGAAGTTTCTAGAGTGAGGGATTGGCTTTAAGATGCTTATACTATCTAAAGAGGAGATTTTTGATATAAAGGTTTCCATAATGTCAAGTCTTTATGGATGTTCATTCAAAAATTACAATTCTATAAAGTAGGAATTAACATTTTCATTTTTCATAATTTCTTATAAATGATGCATACTAACATCACCAAAAACAAATCCTCGGCACCTATTTAATGCATACTAACAACACTAAAACAAAATCAAGATACCTAAAACAATTAATTCTAAGAAAACTCGTAACAAAAATAAATCTACTCTACATTAATACTTTAGTGATGTGAAATATAAATGAATGACACAACTAAAATACGAGAGTTATATAATCGGGATTGGGAAGGTTTGGTAATTATGAATCTGTGGAGGAAAAGAACGGTGGAGGAGACGTGAAACTCATTTAGCAATGGAGTTTCAATAGACAACCTTAGATTTTGGCAACTAAATGATGGTCACGATAAGAAAATGGACAATGATCCGCCTTTGGATAGAGGTCATGAGGCCCTTAGATTTGTATGATATCCACTCTAATGACCAAATATGTTATTGATAGTAAGAACAAGACTTGTAATTTCACAAATGTAGAAACCAAAATCATAATATACTATATTATAATATATATTAAAAGGCAAAATGATTATTTTATCAAATCTCTTAAATGTAATGTAACACCCGGATATTTGTTTATTTTGAAGCCGAGAAAGAAGAAAAGAAATAAAGTCCAAAGTCGAGGGACCAAACTCGCCAACGAGAGAAACTTCGAAGGATGTGAGTATAAAAGGGGGAAGACACCCCCATTCTTCTCATTTTCAGCTAAGAGAGGAGAAGAGAAGGAGAAAAGCTTGGTTCGGGTGGATTCGAGCGTGGAAATCGTCGTGTGGTGGATCAAATCGAATCTCTACCCGACGGGATCGTTAAGGTGAGTTCTAGGACCCCTCTTTTACACGTTTTCAACTAGTTTTGGGGCTGGAACACATCTGAAAACCTATTTTCGAGTTTTGGGTAAAAACCCGTTTTTATGCATGTATGTATGTGTATGATGCGTTTGAGGCTTGATTTCTTGCTTGGTTATGCTTGAATGAGGTTGTGGTATGTTTCCCTAAAGTTTAGGATGGTTGATTTGAGCTTAAAAGAGGTTTGGAAGGGGTTAGAGGCCGAAACCCGTCGGCTGCGGTCGGGATGAACTGCATTCTGCATCAGCTAGGGCTAGGCGACCGGCTGGAGGGCGATTGGAGGCCATTCGGCCGATTGGAGTGCGACTAAGGTCCATGCGCACGATTGCCATGCGACTGAGGTCCATACGCATGAGGTCATGCGACTGAAGTTCATGTGCCTGTGAGGCATGCGATTGAAGGAGCGTGCGACTGAAGTTCATGTGCCTGTGAGGCATGCGATTGAAGGAGCGTGCGACTGAGGTTCATTCGCATGAAGGTTATGCGACTGAAGTCCATGCACCTGGAGGCCATGCGACTGAGGTTCATTCGCATGAAGAGTATGCGACTGAAGCCCATGCGCCTGAAGTCATGCGACTGAAGGCCATACGCATGAAAGTTATGCGACTGAGAGTCCATTCGCATAGATGTCCATTCGCCCATAGTCCATTCGCATAGATGTCCATTCGCCCATAGTCCATTCGCATAGGGTCCATTCACATAGATGCCCATTCGCTTAACTGTTCAGTCGCCCTGAAGGCCATGCAACTGGAGGGTGTCCATACACCCAAGTAGGGATCATGCGCCCGAAAAGATAACGGTTTATCTTATGACCTTCGAGGGAAATCGAAGTTATGGGTTTTGACTCGGGAGATTCCCGTAGGCTCGTGTGAGTTGACTTTCGAGGTCATAGTCGTTATGTTGGGCATGCAGATGAAGATGATATGTATGACGTTATGGGTGATGTTAGGCATGGCGGTGCGTGTGATGCATAGTGTGTATGATGTGATGTATGATTGATACGTATGTATGATGATGCCCTGTATGGTAATATGTGTATGTTTATGTTTCTTATTATGTATGTTTATCTTTTCATGGCTTTGCGTCGAACGTTAATGAATGAAATGAAGTATTATGTAACGTAAAGTGGGAAGTACCGATAAGTCTTGCAAGCATTGGATATCAGGGTCCTCCTTAGTGATCGACCATTTATGTAAAACCTCTACCGCTTACCTCTAGTACTGTGGCATACGCTCAGTTGTTCATTTATTGACTTCGGCCCAGTAGCTAAATGGTTCGGGGTGTAGCATATGGTATTGGTACGGAAGATATCCGATGCGCAAGTAAAGATATAACGAATGAAAAGAAGTATTATGTAACGTAAAGTGGAAAGAAATGAAAAGTCTTGCATGTATTGGATATCGGGTCCTTCTTTGTGATCGACCATTTATGTAGAACCTCTACCGCTTACCTCTAGTACTGCGGCATACGCTCAGCTGTTCAATTATTGACTTCGGCCCAGTAGCTAAATTGTTCGGGGTGTAGCATATGGTAATGGTACGGAAGATATCTAATGCGCAAGTAAAGTTATAATGAACGAATAAATGGATGAATGAAGGAGATAATAAAGATATTATCTATGTGTACATATGATGTGTGATCATGCAAAAGTAACGAATGGTTTTAAAAGAAAGTAAAGTATGTTTTATTATAAAACTAGAACTCACTCAGCAACGCTGACTTTTTATGTGTTTCCAGTTGGCAGGTAAAGTTGCTGAGGATGGCACGGGGCGACTACTCAGCTTATTTTGGATGACATCCATATTCATAATGCTTTTGCATTGTAATAGAATAAATATTTTGTAATCGAACAACGATGTATTTTGTTGCAAAAGTTTTTATGATAAAATGATGTTTAATGTTTCCGCTGTAACGTTTTATGAACTATGAATGCAATTATATGTTTTATGTGCGATGAATGACTAACTGTAGGCGTTCCGGGAACGGGGCCTTACATGTAAGAGTTTTATAATTTTTATAGCATGTAGTACATCATTTTAAGTTGATAGTTATTTTGGGTTACAACCACTTTTTCTTTTTGTTAATAGTACAACCACTTCTTCTAAGACCATGCGTTATGGTGGCGATGAAGGGCGTGGATGGGTGCCACATCAGACGGCCAACGCCCCCAACAACCAGCTCTCGAATCAAGAAAACTTTATTTGATGCCGAAGGCTTCTCGTACATATTAGATAACGCATCTATGATACCTTTCACTGTAGTTTCCTTCAGAATGTTGAACGCAATATCCCTTGTCAGCAATAACCTAATAACCGCCTTGGCCTTTTTATCTAAATTTTCCCACTCAGTTGCTACCATCTTTTATGGTTTATCACCCAAAACAACATCCAAGTCTTTCTGAACAAGCAAATCCTCCATTTGCATTTCCCACCAACCAAAGTCGTTTCCATTAAACTTCTCAATCTGAAGTTTTCCGATCTCAACCATTATCTCAAATCACAATCTGTTTACTAATCGAGTCAAGACTGAAAGTAGTGTCAAACACAACTATGGGCGGCTGCCTGAATTTGAGTGTTGTTTTATTGACTTTGGAATTTAGTCTTAAAAAAATAAGTAAACAAACTAGTTCAATAATGCACCTGAGAATTTTTGACTTTGGATCTCACTAAATATATTAACAATACTTGGATAACAAAATAAACCTTACTGATCTTGGCTACACTACCACATATCTTGTCAATCACACCAAAACGAACCAATGATCACAGTAAAACAAGAAAAACCCAAGACAAAATAGAACTTCTCTTTGTGCGACACACACAAAAAAATATTATTATTTTTCTTCTTGGTGGGCGATGGACTAGCAACAATAAATATGATTGTTACTTTTCTTCTTGAGAACCACAAAAGACAAAATAAGTTGCACCCTCCTTTTCTTTGATCAATAATGATGTCATGACAAGCTAGCAAGCAAGCTACTGCTTTGTTTTTTTATTCGATGGCCAAAACAAATCAAGCACTCACAGCCCACAAAAAAGAATCTTCACCTGCTTCTTTTATTTTCTTCGAAGACAAGTCCGAAACAAAATAAAACAGATTTCTTTTTCTTTGACTGCACGAACAAGACAGCTTCTTGTCTCTTATTTTATTGGTTGTTAGATTATGACAACTAGCTGCCGACACTGAAACCCTAGATCAACAACCTCTTTCTCTCGCGTTGTATTTCTCCCGTGTGTAACGAGCCATAGCTCTGATACCACTTGTTAGGGATCCGGGTGTAGATCAACAGACGAACACAACTAAACCACGAGAGAAAATAATAACAAAGATGAACACGCGAGATTTAACGTGGTTCGGTCAATGTGACCTACGTCCACGGGCTGCAACTAGGATAATACTTTTATTGCTTTCTGCCTCACTCGTAAGGAGTTACAAGTACAATACACAAAATAAATAGGGAAAATTAGAGTTTAATTTAATTAATGGGTACAATACACAATATAAAATCCCCAAGAAATCTTAATGGGCTAAAATTAAATAAAAACGCGCCAAGTATTTAATTTAATTAATCCACCATTAAGTTGTCTTTTAACCCGGGCCCAAATCAAGACTCCATAAACTCAACAGGAAACCCTAAATTTAAGTCGAAACTCTGCCGAAACTCACCTGAAACGTCCCCATATGTTACCCCCAAAACTGGTATGCCCTCAAAACGCTTTGGAGCCGTTTCAGATGCGTTTCTGTCCCCGGAAAGTACCCGAAACGGGAACTCCCATGTTTGGGCCGCTTCAGTGCTTCAGAGATATGAACCATTACAATCAAAAGTGAAAACACAACTTAATCACAACCTTTTCTTATACAGAAAGCAAAAATCATATTCGAAACAAATAACCAACACATATACGAGAGTTTCCTATTTCACACTTAGTTAAACGCCATCACCTATCACAAAAACAAAAGCCGACTTCATTTGTCACAATAAATCTAAAACCAACTTATTTATAATCATACCAATCATCCCGCACTTGAAATTTCCACCGATAATCAAACAAAACCGTTTAAAATCAAAACAAAAATCGATCAAAAGTTACCTTAATTTTAGCGATTCGTAAATCTTCAAGTGATTCACATGAGAAACAACTGTTAATTGGAACCGAGTTAAAAACTCTTAGATTAACAAGTGATGAACCTACCTTGGGAGATGAAGAAGAAGAACAACCAATGAACACGCCGACAGAGCCGATGACAAAAGAACAATGAACAAATATTGATGAACAAAAATGGTGATTACTCATTAGGGTGAGTAAATGGAAAATTCAGATTAAAATAACTTGTGACTTGTTCATTTATAATCATCCACCCATTCCGACCCATGGTATTTTAAGGCTTCCACCAATTATTACCCATGCTAACCCACTTATAAGTTACTTGGGCCCAAAATGATCCAATACGTAAAAATAGTTGCCCATAATGACCCAAATTTAAGCAATTGGGCTGGTTTGCCGGCCATACCCGTAGCCTCAATAATATCATTATTCGTTAGTCTTACCTTACCAAAATCATCTTTTCTAGATTATGTAATGCTTCGCAATTATGGGTAGCATGAAACAAGCTCCAGAATTGATGACCGAGGAATCACACTGCTTTCCTTGTTGTAGAGATGACGTTTAACTTATTCCTAGTAATTAGCTAATTATCGACTAAAACAGTAACTAAAAATTGCTCGAATCTTCCCCTGAGTTTTTGCTTTGACCCGCTGACTTTTACCGGAGTTGTTTTGACTTTTGACTTATAAGGATTAAATGACCTTGTATGCAATTGGGCCATACACCCGTTAGGGATGCAATTATAATTTTGAATGGTTATTAATATCAGGTTTACTTAGCTTCTACTAACGAGTTTTAAATGTGTATATTTTCAGGATAAGCATCTCAGATTTGATGTACTAGATGACGAGTCTTGTATTGGGTCGTATACATACTTTTGTATATCAATTACGTCACCTATAGATATTTTTAAACAAAATCTTTTGCATATGTTTGTGTATTTATCTTTGTATAAATTACTTATAAGTAATATTTTAACGTCATGCTTGCAAATTTTTTATTTAAGAAATGTTGTCTAAACTCTAAATTTTGTTTGAAATTTTTGGGTGTTATAGTATTCTTGTTACAGGTTACAACGAGAGATTAACACTATTTAGTTTCTCATGTCTCGTTTATTGATTACCTGGACTCATGGTTTTAAAAAATGGAAGAGGCGTACCTCGAGGCGAAACGGTCGAAATTCGTATATGAGGCGGCGCCTCAGAGGGGATTACAGATACGTACACCTTGACACATGAGGCGGATCGTGAGTCGGTGAGGCAGTATGAAAGGGGTGAGGCGTACGTGTGTGTGTGTGTGTGGGTGGGGGGGGGGGGGGGGGGGGGGAGGTACTTTTTGTAAATTAAGCCACAAATAAAACCCTAAAGTAACATCGTGACTTTTCAGAGGTTCACAGCCGAACCCATCGCACACCACACCCCCATCGCACACCCGACCCGACACCCCAATCGCACCCATTGCACAAGGCATAGACCCGAGTACCCGACAAGCCGACATCACACCTGATTTTCTTCTGATTTCGCGACTTTCAGAGGTTCTTCTTTCTGATTTTCTAATATTGTTGATGTTACTTTTGTAAATTTGATTCAAGAGTTTGTTTTGTTGATTTTGGACATGTTTTGTTGTTTTGTTTAATTGTTTGTGCATTAAGGTTTATGATTTGTGAATGGTATGTGAACAACCGAACAGTGAATGGTTTGTGAATGTGAATGGTTGATGTTTGTGGTTTGTGAATGGTTGATGTTTATTGTTTGTGCTTGTTATCATGTTTAAGGTTTATTAGTTTATACAACAGATTTGTGAATTGTGAATGGAGCAAAAGGAATCTGATTTGTGAATGTTTATATACTTTAGAATTAGTGTGTTATGTGTATGGGTTTAAGGTTTATTAGTTTATACACTAGAATTGTGAATATGTGTAGCAAAATGGTGGGGCGAATATGGAGATGAGACTCCCGAACTCAAGGCTTTTGCAATAAAAGTTTTGGGTTTTACGTGTTCCGCTTCGGCTTGTGAACGTAATTAGAGTACTTTTAATCAAGTCCATACAAAGAGACGAAACTGGTTGACAACCGAAAGAATGAACAACTTTGGTCTACATTATGTACAATAAAAAGTTGATGCAGAAATTCTTGAAGAGGACTACGTTAAAAGAAGAAGATGATCCGTTGGTTGTTGAAGATGTGTTGTCTGATGATGAGTGGTAAGCTGACCCAATTAATGCTGATGAAGAGAAAATTGGAGGTGGCGATGCAAGTGTGGACGGAGGTGGCCGAGCATGTGGGGAGGGAAGTAGCGGTGCAGGTGGAAGTTCGTCATCTAGGAAAAGAAAAAGCGTTCAAATAGATTTGAGTGACAAGGATGAGGATGAGGATGAAGATGGTGAAACGAATTCGGTAGAAGAAGATGATTGTGAGGATAACGAGTTAGAAAGTGATGCCTTTTATGCTGTTTGAAGTTGAATTAGATTACAAACTTATAATGCGTGCTTAATTTCGTATCTATTTTATGTTTTAGACTTTGTGATACGTTATGTGTGATGACTTTTAAATTTGATGATGAATTTGCTTAGGAATATGCTTTGTTTGATGTTTTAATACTTTATTTTTATAAGATATATAATTTTTCTATTAATTTATTATTTCCGCCTCGGGTTTACGCCTCATTCCGCCTCGATGCTTACGCCTCGTGAGGCGTAAGGAAAACGCCTCGAGGCTCGTTTCCGTTCTTTTAAACCTTGCCTGGACTTAATGATTCAAATTAGCTTTTGTTTCGACTTTTACTAATAAGTTTATCCGACTGTTTAAATTAGTAGATATTGATGAAGATTGCTATAGAAGGATGCATGCACGGGGATCTGGATAATGTTTATGCAACTCTCTTGCATCTACAAGAAGTTGAGAGGACAAAAATTGATCTTCTAATTTGTTGTGGTGATTTCCAGGTTAGGTTTGATGGTTCAGTTCTCTTTCCAAATTCCAACATAGTGTTATATTTTTTGTTTCTATTCTTACACACCCATGTATGTACATATATATAACATAGAAAAACCTCAAGCAGTGAAAAACAAAGGATAAATTAGGACCCATATTTTGTACTTTATTTAGTTTATTTTCCTTTGGTCTTCTTCTTAGTTTGAAACATATGATGTTTAATAGAATCATCTATCTTCGTCTGTTTGATACCCCCCTTTTATCGCATTAAAATGATGATATAGCAGAATACAATATGATATAACTTACTGTTATTTGTTTTATTTTTCTAAATACACATGTAATACCTTTTCATTGTAACTTTATGAAATAGTGTCAATCTGAGCCTCTGAGGTAGTGCTGTATCTTTGACTAGGCTGTTAGGAATGAGAAGGATTTGGAAAGCTTAAGTGTACCACCTAAATACAGGAGCATGAATTCTTTCTGGAAGTATTACTCAGGAGAAAAAGTAGCCCCATTTCCAACTATATTCATTGGAGGAAATCATGAAGCATCCAATTACCTCTGGGAACTGTGAGTTGTTCTTATTTACTTATTCGTAATGCTATTGAAGACAGCTAGTTATTATGAAGTAATACCATGCCTATTTGTTGAATGCTACTATTTTTGTTTTAACTTCCAATATTCAACTATGTTGAGGAGATAACATGCTGACATGTACTTAATTGAGTTTGATATGGATTTTGTATTAATTAATTTTTCAAGTCCCTAAGGGGACATCTTGATGGTAAGTGGTGTATTTCTCAACTAAAATGTTGTGTGTTCTAGACGATGCAGGGTGGGGAGATTTTATCCTTGAAAACCTAGCTGGTGTTGTTCCAAAATTTTCAGATGTAAGTCTTGAGGTCAAGACTTCTTTCGAAGGGGGAAGCAGTGTTACAAAAGACAAACCCGAAATAGTTCAAGTTTATTCTCGGAGGGCTAAAAGGGTAGTTTCCTCAAAAGAGTAAGGGATGAGAGAGTAAGAGAGTATAAATATAAAGTAGATAGCCTTTTTGGTGTGTGAAAGTTGTTAGGAATTTTGTAGGCTCCTACTCTGTGAGAGGATAGAGGGTATTTCCCTGGTTGTCCATGGTTGTCCTGTTAGAAGTTAATCCTAATTGTGGTCATATGTGGAAGTTTAGGGGGGAGAATCGTCAATAGTCTAAAGATAGGTTTGTTTTATTTAGTAAGTTTTAATTAGCTTTATTTAAGGTATTAGTATTCATGTTTTGGCTGTGAATGGGCTGTCATTCCAGCTGTGTTTGAGTGGAGTTTTCATAGGTATTAAGGTTAGGATTAGTATAAAAGAGGGTCATGGTCTAAGAGTTTTGTGTGTGGTTTTTATTCAATAAAATAAAAGAGTCGTGGGGTGTTTTCCCACAAAAAATGCTGCTGTTGTTTGCTTTTCTTGATCCAGTTGTCTAACAATTGGTATCAGAGCCAGGTTAAGAAGGCTGCTCCGATCCAGATCTGCGAAGAAAAAAAAACCCATCGAAGTGCTGTTAAAGACTAGAAGAAGCTGTGACCGGTTTAAACAAGAAACTGATATGTGATAGATCGCTTGTCAAGGCTGTGACGGTCTGAACGAAGAGCTGTGAAAGCTGCTATGACCTAATCAAGAACTGTGAAGGTGCTGTTAGGACAACCTGTGCGACTCAGGTGGTGTGGTGCGATACCGTGTTGAAGAAGTCTATCAATCCGTGAAGGATTGATCAAACTTAGCCAATCTATTCACTGGTTGGGGAGAAGAAATGACTTAAAACAGATTCTGTTTTTGCTGCTGGAGTTTTGGGAGAAGCAATCAAAACAGGGTGAATTAAAGACTGATCTGTGACTGATCGATTGAAGACAAGTTGTGTGACGCAACCGCAATAGAAGACCTGTGCGATCCAGGTTTGTATTCGTGTGAGACGATTTTGTAAAGGAAATTGTGTGAAGCAACCAAGTTTGCTTTGAAAGCAGGTTTGAGAAGAACTCACTTGTGATTGATCAAAGAAGAAGAAAAAAGGGTGAACCCAAGTTATAGCAGAATAGTAGCTGTGTGAGGCAGTTTTGAAGATCATCTATTGATCAATCGGGGAAGAAACACGATTCCAACAACTGAAATAGGTTGACTTGAGACAAGTCGACTTGCGGTGCGTGTAATCAGCAAGTAGGGGCTGATTTAGGTTGTAAAAAGTTGGGTGTTCAGGTTGGTCAGAAAGAAGATGACCAAAGGTGCAGGAGCAGTTGTTGTACCCCACCGAGAACCAAGCAATGTGACTTTGCAATGTCCAAAACTGACCAAAACAAACTACCTGCATGGTCAATTATGATGGAGACCATCTTAGGTGCACATGGTCTGCGAGAGGCCATAGAACCTGTTACAGAAAATGAAATTGATGATAGAAGAAAGTACATGGCGAAGGCGTTGATCTTTCAGTCACTACCGGAGGATGTGTTACTTCAAGTGTCAAAGCATAAGGATCCGAAGAATGTTTGGGATGCATTACAGGTCAGATATGTGGGAACCGAGAGGGTTCAAAAGGCTCGCTTGCAAACACTTAAAAGTGAGTTGGAAGCAAT
>CM046031.1:7813387-7858387 GCA_025215565.1 Flaveria ramosissima
TATAATTGGGGTTGCTGTGTTTGTGTAGAATTAGACTATCATGTTTGCTTGTAGATTTGTTATTGTTATGTAGTCAGTGGTTGCGTACACTTCACATTATGTTCTTACCATACTTTCTGGAACTATTAATGCTACTGGACCAAATTGAAGTTGATGTGCATATATTCTTTTTATTTTTTACTTTTACTAGGTCAGCGTAGGAAAAATTCAATATATTAAAAGCATTAGGTTTTATTAATATTTTGTATTTTACATGTAATTAGCCATTAATGAAATAACAATGTGTGAGTATTTAAGAAATTTCAAATACCAAATAATAAAAATCACAAATTATAAAATTTTATTTTTGTTTTATTAATTTGGTTATCAATATCACTTTGTAACTTCTAAAATCATTATGTTTGTATTTATATTATAGCCTTATAAATAGTGATATTTGTATTAGATATTTTATCTCAAAAAGAAAGAATTCTACTACATAGCATTTTCATCCTATGATCATATTGTCCCTATGTTTATATATATATATATATATATATATATATATATATATATATATATATATATATATATATATATATATATATATATATATATATATATATATATATCTTATAATAGTAGCTAATAAGTCGTTTCATAACACGTTATCAAAACGAGTTGCGTTTCTAAGTTTGATGATCATTATTATTATCATAAGCTAACAAATTCTTTGTTTTTGTCTAGATTCATTTAAATAAAAATTCATTTTGTAATTTATAAATTTTGGATTATGTCTAGACATATTATCATTGTTACTGTTTAATTCTCTCATATAAGATCCATATTGTAATTCATACTATTTTGGGTTATGTTGAGAATTATATTTAATTTTTTAAATTATTAATAATATGTTTTTAAACAAATAAATATCTTACTTTGTGAAATTCTTAATCCTTTACTAATAAATATTTTCGACCTGATTTTGTGATGATCTCAAACAATGTTGTTAAATTATTATTTATCAACAAAGAATCGATGTGTATATATATATATATATATATATATATATATATATATATATATATATATATATATATATATATATATATATATATATATATATATATTGCAAAATGATTATTGATATTAGTTATGTTTTACATACCATATCATTAAAGTTTCATATATTAATAAATTTACTTATTAAATTCTTTGTTATGAAAAGTGACAAAAAGGAAAATAAAAGTATTACAATTATAATGATAATTTATTATAAATTAATAATTATTATGTTTCATATTCATAATATTTAATATCATATAATGCATGGTAGTTTCAAATATGATAATTATTATATATTAAATCTAAAATGATGGTTACATATGTTATACATGTATTACTTAATTTGTGATTGATTTACTTAAAAGAAGATAATATTCTTAATCCCTATTGATGACATTAACATAATAAGATGATTATTAATATTACTTAGATTATAATTGTTAAATAATGTCTTCAAAATACATAATATTGTTATAATATTGGTTCACTTTCAAAATATATGAAAGATATGATAACTTTGATTTATCATTTGTCTAGTTAATAAATCATCATATGAAGATTTTGAAAGTAAGATAATATAGAATAAATGCAAATGATGACTTGATTATCATGCTAACAGTTTATGAATCTTAATGTTATTATAAATTGTAACTTATGTTGTTGACTAGATTTGAGATTTATGTCATTTCTACATATAACTAAATATGATATCTTTTAAAATGTCGAGATAAACTAAATGTTATATTTGTATAGTCACTTCACTAAACCATATTTATTATTATTGATTATAAAATTACTTAATCATAGAAAAAAATATGTCACTTGATTGGTTTTTTAATTAACGTGACTTAAGCAAATTATACGTATTGTTGATAATATATTGTCACAAATTTTATTTTTATCACGAATACATTCTACGATCATTGAAATTAAATATTTTGGTTAGATACAAAGCATGTTAATACGGATGATGCCTAGTGTTTTATTGTAAGAAGTTTACAAATGAAATTTCATTAATGAGATTATAAAACTGAATATAACTTGCTATAAAATTTTATGCTTGTCTTCAACATGTTGTAAGATGGTAGAATGTGTGATTTAGTAATTGGTATTCTTAACATGTTGTAAGAATATAATTTGTATGTATGATGGTATGTTTGATATTAGAAATCATATGATTTTAACTTTAAGGTATATGCATTTTTATATGTTATAGATTAATTATTATAACATATATAATAACAAAAATAAAAAGATTAACTTGTGTTTTCTTATCGATATCGTAAATGTTTGTAAATATATTTTGCTTATAGTAAGCGATCCACTGTTTTATTAGAATAAATTGGTGTAAATAAATGACACCTTATGTATTATAATCTCTAAAGCTTATTATAAACTTACATAAAGTTGAACTATTTTGGAAAGATAAATGAGCATAACTCTATCAAAATCACTTTCTATTTGATATTTTATGATGAGAAGATTATTTATGAGCAAATGTTGAATGAAATTTCCATTTATCACTCTTATATTGCTTCAAAAGTGGATATAATATTGAAAGTTTGAAAACCATTATAAAATTTGTGTGGTTCTAATCTATTCCCTAGCCTGAATGTGATATATATAATGATCTCATGATCAAGTAAGTAATTAAGGAAATTGTAATGGTGATCATGTTCATAAGATCAACCATGCTCATAATAAAATTAATCACAATAAGTGGCACATTAAGAGAGTGATTTTATAAATAAAATATGTTTGAAATAATAGTACACTATTGTCGTGTGTATTATACCGTGCATTAAACAAGCACAAGTAAAAGATATATGCTCATACACTAAAAGTTTATGAACGTGAATATTTTATTGGCATGACCAGTTAGATTATCCTGAGTCAATAATGATGTGAAATGTATTAAAGAATCGGGGAGTCTTTAAACTAATAAATTGTATATGTAATGTTTGCTATCAATGAAGGTTAATTGTTTACTAACTAAAATAGGGTGTGAATCTCTAAATATTATAGAATTGATAATAAATATATATATATATATATATATATATATATATATATATATATATATATATATATATATATATATATACACACACACACACACACACACACACACACACACACACACACACACACACACATATATATATATATATATATATATATATATATATATATATATAATATCTATCATAAAGAGTATCCCATTTAGTGTTTAAATTGATGTATTATCTAAATGGTTATCAAATTCGCAACTTGACGTTTGCGTAATATGTGACTTAGCTAATAAGGTAGCAAACACCTTATTCCATAGTAACATATTTATTTTGGTAATATGACAAGATTAATCTCAAGTTACCAATGATTATTGGAATAAGTGGTAAATATCATATGTTTAAACACAAATTTCTTTTGTTGAGACGAACTCTAAATTTCCAATTGATTGCAAAGCCAATAATAATGAGAGAAAAAAATTATGTTCGTGTTTGGGACCATTACTTACATATGAAAATAATAATTCACATCAGGTCTATGTGTTGTTGTATTCCTCCCCGCTACAATTAGTTTTTGGTCAGGAACAACATATATACCATCTAAGGTTATTATGTTGTGCAATATATTATATAAATATTTCATCACAACACACAAAGATGGTGCCTCAAATGTGTTTGTGAGTGCATGTTGGGTATGAATAACTTTCTATAATTACCTAACTCGAGCCATTAACGAGAGATTTACTTACGGCTTGGGTTATTGGTTTTCTTATTAAAGAATCATCATTCCCAACATGAGGGGGGGGGGGGGGAGATAAAAGGAAGTTAGGGAATGAAATAACCTTAAAATGAATTATCAACGTTTCAAAACAACGTGAACTAGAAGTTTAAATGATAATTCATTTTGAAAGATTTATGAATTACTTACTAGACATATTCACTGACATTAAAAGGGTGACCAAGTCATATATATCTACTGCTAATGCTCCAGTTAATTAGATATAAGTCCAAGAAGGGCAATCACGTATTGGTCATAAGTCTAAAGCATGTTTAAATCATGGTAAACTAGTCGATTCCAAGAATAAATATCCTCGAAAATTGGACCAAGAAATGAAGATGGTCAAGTCGAGGTAAAAGTAAAATGGTCCACTAAAAATAGATTAGACATAATGGTTCTCGAATAATCTCAAGTACTTGTAAACAAAGAGATCTCAATAAATTATATTATTTCTTGCATATATGGAATTGAAATAAAATTGACGTCGATGATAATTTTGTATATAATAGCGCTTGAAATGATGAAAATAAAAATGATAAAAAATAAGATCTGCCTATAAATGAAAATAGATAGGCCAAAATGAAAAGACGTATGTAACGCCCGGTTATTTTTAAAGCTATGAAAGAAAGAATAAAAGTGAAGGAGAAGAAAAAAACTATAAAACCCAAGTTGAGGGGTAAAAAGTGTCCAAAAGGACAAAAACTTTTAAAAGTTGGTGATAAAGGTGGTATGGCCGCCCATTGTGTCTTACACTTCACTTTTTGTCATCGGGTTTTAGAGAGAGAGAGAAGGAGCTGAAACTTCCAGGTTTTGAAGAACAAGAAGAAGGAATTCAAATTCAAGGTGGTAAAACTCAATTGCATTCGGGTTTTGAAGGAAGTCATACCCAAGAGCTGCTAACGTGAGTTCTAGAACCCCCTTTTTACTTGTTTTAAACTGATTTGGGGCTGGAAATGCATTTATGAACGTTTTATTTTAAGATGGGTTTTTACCCGTATGTACATGTGTATGTATTTTCGGGTGGGGTTTGATTTGGGTGTTATTACGATTATGATGATGTTATGAATGTGTTTCTATAGCTTAGAATGTAATATTTAAGCTTAGAATATGTTAGATGATGATTGGGGACTGAATTATGTTGTCTAAGGATGATTTAGACTGCCCATGCGCCCAACGGTATAAACTACCTAAGTGTTCCCATGCGCCCAAATAGTAGCCATGCTCCTGGAAATGGTTGAAATTGGCTAAGTGTCCAGACGCCTAGGAAGCCCATGCGCCCAGGCGCTCATGCGCATGCATAGTGCCCATGCGCTCATGCACATGCATAGTGCCCATGCGCCTAGAATTTGCCTAGAATTGGCTAAGTGTTGCCCATGCGCCCCAATAGTGCCCATGCGTCTAAGACTTAGATTTATTTTCTGATTTTCAGGGAAAAAGTGAAATGTAGGCTTTGACTTGGGATGTTCCCATGGGCGAAGTAAGTTGACTTTTGATGATGTATGGGGTATGTTATGGCATGTATCATGTATGATGGTGCCTTGTATGCTGATGTTTTGTATGGTTATGATTATGTTCCTTGTTGTGTATGTTTATTAATGTTTATTTTCCATGGCTTTAAGTCGAATGTTGATGAATGAAATGAAAAGTATTATGTAACGTAAAGTGGAAGATAATGAAAAGAGGAACATAATGAAAGAATGCATGCATAAATGAACGAATGAAAGTAAGAAAGTATTGCAAGCAAAGTATGGAGGTTCACACCCAATGAAGGGTGTTAGCTCAACTGTGTGCGGGTTAGCTACCCGGGAAGGATGCACACTGGGTCTAATCCTTGTGATTGACCATATGTATGGGATCCTTGCCGCTTTCCCTAGGTATTGGAGTCAGCTTCGTGCACAATGTTCGAGGTCTTTGATAGACCTAGGCCCAGTAACCAGCTTCGTGCACAATGTTCGGGGTATAGCATATGACATTGGTCTAGAATGAAAGAGAAAAGATAGTGATGAGTGTACTTGCCCTAGGTACTGGAGTCAGCTTCGTGCACAATGTTCGAGGTCTTTGATAGACCTCAGACCCAGTAACCAGCTTCATGCACAATGTTCGGGGTACTGTACATGTCATCGGAAGTAATGAAAGTACGAAAGATAAGTAAGGAAGTTTACGAATGAAAATGAATGAAAGTGAATGATAATGATGTACGATGAATGAACAAAAGTTAACGAACGAATGAGGAAGATAAAAATGATATCATCTATGTGTACGTATGATGTGTGATCATGTACGAAAGTAAAGAATGGTTTTAAAAGGAAGAAAAACTTATTTTATTTTAAAACTAGAACTCACTCAGCAACGCTGACTTTTATGTGTTTCCAGTTGGCAGGTAATGGTTGCTGAGGATGGCACGGGGCGGCTACATGGCTCATTTTGGATGGCATCCATTTATTATAATGTTTTTGTGATGTAATGCAACAAGTTATTTTGTAATCATTCAACGATGTATTATTTGGCAAAAGCAATTATAATGAAAATAATGGTTGTTTAAATGTTTCTACTGCAATGTTTTATTAAAGTTAATATGCATATATGTTTTATGTGCGATGATTGACCAGCTGTGAGCGTCGCGGGAACGGGGCCTTACAATATACATGAAGTTAACAAATATATTGAATATAAGTTAGGTCTTTATGCGAAAGATTTATGTGAAATAATACAAGAAATAAATCGACATTGGTGGCACAATGATTATTGTGAAAGCCTATAATTGATTATGAGAAGATATATTCTCAAATGATGGATGCAATGTTATTGCAACATCTTATTAGTCTGGTAGTAGTAAGAGGGATTTGATATGTGTATTGTGAATATTGCAACTCACATGATAATGAGACTTACATGAAATCTATGAAGGATATAAAATTAAAATCATGTAAATAAGGTTCTCGAGAACAATATGACCATTAATACAAATAAAAATTTGAATATGTTATTATTATATGTATAGAATGTTGAGTTGTGTATACTTGAAACTCCTCATGAGTTTTCTAAGATAGTTGAATCCTTAAAATGTGATTCATGAAAAAGTTTGATAAAACTATAATTTTGTATTGAGCTACAAGTTAAACATCTTTAAGATGCAATCTTGTACATCAACAAAAAAATATATTTTATGATTATCATATATTGATAAACAAGGAATTTGTACAATATAAATACTATAAATTAAAAAACAGTGATGCAGTTTTTACATATGATGTAGAAATTGACTTGCGAAAAGAATAAGTTATATGTCAAAACTTCTAAAAGGTTCTTGAACATACATAACTCGTCACGATGAATGATTTCTATGATGGTTTGTAATGTTTGAAACAATAAAGTTGAGAAATGTATAAAGTCAAATAAAATGGTGCTATAATCGACTCATGGTTTATCTTGAAAAAGAAAGATGGATGCAATTGCTTCATGTGTCTTTATTAAAACATCAATATCATGTTTACAAAGATTTTAAGATATGTTGATGCATTTGATCTCGTGAAGAAATTCAAAAGTTCAAATTATTAAGAATGAATTTGAAATGAAAGATGATATTACATCTATGTATTAGTTGGCATATGAAGTAATTTTATGCATCACATAATTTATATAAAAGAGATGGTTGAAACATTTAATATAATCTGATCATCTCTTATAAAAGTGTTTTATGCAGGGGACGTGATACAACAAGATCATGGATCTTGTGGTATTTATTTACGAGAGGAGTCAATTCAAGTCTTGCATGAAGATAATACATCATTGCTCTACATAAGGAATTTCACTAAAAGATCAAGCGATGAATTGTTAACTATAAAAGTTTCACAGAAAATTTCGTTCAAGTTCATAATTCATCAATTGAGGTTATATAAATTAGGGGGATTAATACACATTGTGCTCTTTTTTCCTTAGCTATGATTTGTCCCACTGGGTATTTCTAGCAAGGTTTTCAACGAGTCAGCGTCTCTAAGCGTACTGATAACCAAGGGGGAGTGTTATATTATTTTATTAATGTGGTTATCATACCACTTTGTAACTTCCAAAGTTATTATTTTCACATCCCGGCGGAAGCGTGAAATGCTTGGGTGTGACTCATTAGTTCAAAACACATTGATTATCGAGGATACAATTCATAACAATAATTCAAACATCATATTAATTCATAGATGCTTTATAGGATTACATGTTTACAAAATTTAGTCTAACATCTAGACTTATACATTTGTAATCCTAAACAAAAGTACATCTTCAACACATCACATATCTTCAGCTAGTAGTGAACGTGACCGTCCACATATAGGCTGAACTCAAACAAGTCAATAGTCAACCAAGCGCACAGCTTTCTTATGTAGCCGTGCCGATCACTATACATGTTGAAGAAATACACGAGATTATAATACATTTTGCTGACATGAAAAAGTATACTCAAAACAATCAACAAATAGTTAGTGAGAACATAAGTTTAATTGATATAATCATTTTGAATTGTGTAAGGCCCCGTTCCCGGGACGCTTACAGTTGGATTCTCATCGCACATAAAACATATAATTACATTTATACTTCATAAATCATCGCAACAGAAACATTTAAAACTTTTTTTCATTTCAATATAATAGCTTTTGCCAAATAATACATCGTTTTTCAATTACAAAATACATGTTCCATTACAATACAAAAGCATTATAAAATTGGATGCCATCCCAAAGGAACTGAGTAATCGCCCCGTGCCATCCTCAGCAACATACCTGCCAACTGGAAACACATCAAAGTCAGCGTTGCTTAGTGAGTTCTAGTTTTAAATAAAACATACTTTTCTTTCGTTAAAACCATTTTTTACTTTCTTTCAAATCATACTATGCTTTCATACATGACCACACATCATACGTACATACAGATAATATAATTATTATCTTCCATTACATTCATTACATTCTTCATTCATTAATCATCGCATGGTACATTATCATTCGCTTCATTCGTTTATAACATCTTTTCTTCCGTTTGTTCATTTCATACATGTCGCACTTTTCGCACAAATCGCACCTTCGTATCTTCGTACCCAAAGTACATATCGCACAAATCGCACACATAAGGTAGCCAAAATCGCACGCTACATAGCACACAGTAAATACCACATCGTACGTATCAGAGCAGTTACCAAAACTGAACCCCCACTGTGTCTATAGTCCCTTATGATATCCATCGTACATATCGCACAAATCGCACCAACGATGTGGTCACCAAGACCGACTCCCCCTGTGTGTGTGAGAACTCTTGGGGTTTAGCCAGAATCGCATGCCATCTCATGGGTTAGCCAAAATCACACGCTACATAATCCACATGAGGTAGCCAAAATTGCACGCTACATAGCACATAGTAAATACCACATCGCACGTATCGGAGCAGTTACCAAAACTGAACTCCCTACTGTGTCTATATCCCCTTATGAGTTAGCCAAGATCGCACGCTATAATACACACACAGTTGAGCTAACAACTCTCAGTGAGTCGTGAACCTCCCTTCTTCTTTTACAAGCCATCCTTACTCTCATTTGTTCGTTCATGCTTGCATTCATTCATTACGTTCCTCTTTTCATTATCTTCCACTTTACGTTACATAATACTTTCATTACATTTATTAACGTTCAACGCAAATCACAGGAAGACAATCACACATAACAATAAGGAACATAACAACATACAACATCATCACACATGACAACATCATACATACATAACATACATCATGCACAATCACACGACATCAAACATCACACGAATCACGCACATCACATCATATAAAACCATACGGCATCACACATCATCATGCATCGCATCATCATCATCATCAGCTCATCATCATAAATCATCTTACATCATCCATGCCCATCACATCATCTACAACCCCAAAGGTCCGAGCCTACGTCCGCACTTCCCGAAAGTCAGACAATACTATGGTCATTCGGGCGTATGGACCCTATTCGATCGCATGGTCTCTCATGCGTATGAGAACACTCAGGCGAATGGACTTCCAGTCGCATAGCCTCCAATCGCATGCTTTCCATGCGAATGAACCTCAGTCGTATGACATCCGAGCGTATGGACCTCAGTCGCATGACCTTCATGCGAATGGCCCTCAGTCGCACACCTTTCGTGCGTATGAACCTCAATCTCCAGTCGCATGACCTTCATCCGCATTTCATTCAGTCGCATGACCCTCATCCGCATGTCCTCCAGTCGCATAGCCCTCATACGTATGGCCCTCAGTCGCACTACTCACATATGAATGAACCTCAGTCGCACTCCTTTCGTGCGTATGGACCCAGTCGCATGCCATTCGGACGCATGGACCTCCAGTCGCATAGCCCTAGCTTGGCGTAGAATGCAGTTCATCCTGAACTGCAGCTGCTAAGTTCGACCTCCAAACTCTTCCAAACCTCTTTTAAGCCCAAATCAACCATTCTAAACCTTAGGGAAGTATACCACGACACCATTCAAGCACAACCAAGCCCGAAATCAAGCCCCAAACGAATCATACGCATACACATACATACACAAACGGGTTTACACCCAAAATACTCAAAAACAATTTTCAGTTGTGTTCCGGCCCTAAAATCGTTTAAAAACGTATAAAAAAGGGGTCCTAGAACTCACACAAACAATCCTGTCGAGTAGAGCTTCGATTTGACCCGCTACATTTTGATTTTCACGCTCGAATCCACCCGAACCAAGCTTTTCTCCTTTTTTCTCCTTCTCTTCTCCCTTGGCTGAGTATTTTGCAAGAATGGGGAGGGTGTGGGCTGCCCTCCCCCTTTTATACCCTACTCATCCAAGTTTCTCCCCGTTTTGGCAAGTTTGGTCCCTCGACTTTGGACTTTATTTCTTTTCTTCTTTCGTCGGCTTCAAAGAAAATTTTCGGGTGTTACAAGTCCACCCCCCTTATATAGGTTTCGTCCCCGAAACCTGTTATTCCTTAAACCATCGCGGGCAATACTGTCTCATCTCTTTTCCAGTCTCCATCCTGGAGTTCAATCGGTCTACGTCGTTTATCCACACACGACTTCTTGTCTATCTTTGGCTACCTTCATCAAGGATTTGATCCTTTCGAGCTTCTCGGTCGTGGCCTCGATCACCTCAATACTTCCCATATGACATTTGGTGCTCGGCCTTCACTTGTAAACAAGTAAGGCATTTACTCTCGTACTCCACCATATCACGCTTCATACCCGGCCACCAATAATCTTTACTCAGGTCTCGGTACATCTGACAGTTAGGATATTAGTGTATCCACATACCTTACATCGGCCAAGTAGACAATACTTTCACGCCTCATGAACTTTCCCGCCACTGCCATCGAAATCACCTTCGGAATCGTCATGACTCAATCACCTTAAACTGTCACCGTGATCCCGTCAGGCGCTATCAACCGTATCATCTTTTTGCGACACACAGTGTTCGCTCCGTAGTCTGCCAAACAATCCACTCCTAGGATCACATCGAAGGGCGTATCTATATTCTTACCACTAACAAGAAATTTAGCACAGAAAGCAGCAGGAATAAAACTTTTACTAGCGCCAGCATCGAATAACACAAAGGCTAAGGATTGATTTACTAGAAACATACCTGACACAACATCGGGGTCCGCCCTAGCCTCCTTCTGCATCATCGTGTAGGCGCTGCGTTCGCCCTCTGTCCTTCTCCTCCGGTCCTCTTCACTCCCGAACCTTCCACCCTTGGCTTCTTACAGTCCCCGCTCATGTGGCCAATTTCTCCACAATTATAACATCTCACAGTCCCACATTCTCTAGCCACATGACCAAGCTTCCTACACTTGAAGCAAGTGTTTGGTCCCCTTTTGCATTCTCCCGAATGCTCCATCCCGCATTTATCACATCTGTTCGACTCCGCACCGGGTGTGACCACACGACGGTCATTCCCCCATGCGTGCTTATTATTCGTCGGGACACCACCACGTCCAGTTCTCTTCCCCCTCCAATTCTGGTCTCCATCACCTTTCTCGCTGTCTTCAGCCACCACCACTACAGTTCTTTCATCGTACAACCTTCCTGCCAAATCAACTGCCGACCTAAACGTGCTCGGTCGGGCAGCGATCATGTGCCTACAGATATCCTCCGGCATGCCCTGAATATACCTCTTGATCTTTCACGAAAGAGGTGTCACCTAATCCGACACCATCCGTGCCATTTCGTTGAATTTGGTAATGTACTGCTGGTGCGTCATTGTTCCCGCCTCCAGCTGCAGGAACTCTCTTTCAACTTTATCCATCTCACGGTGAGAACAGAACTCCTCAATCACCAGCCTTTTCAACTCTGACCATCTCATCCTTCCGATAGCCCGACTACCCTCAACTTGGACTATGTTGTCCCACCAACACAAAGCTGAGTCCACGAAAGAGTGGGTAGCAAATTTTACTTTCTGATCTTCTCGGCACTCGCTGATATTTAAAACAACTTCCATTTCCCTCATCCATCGGTGAGCAGCAGCAGCAGTGCCATTGCTATCAAAAGTAGGGGGCTTGCATCGTTGAAACGCCCCATAGTTACAGCCTCGTGCCGCCTCCGGCGCAGGCTCTTCTTCTTCCTCTTCTTCATCATCAGAGAAAACCGTTTCAGTCTCCGGTTGCTCCCGTCCTCCCGAGGACCTGTTCCTCTCTTTCCTTTCTCCTTCCTTTACAGCCTTAATCACTTCGGTCACCACAGACGGTAAGATCATCCGCATGACCTGATGAACCTCCTCTGCCACTGCCTCTTTCATTGAGGCCCTCAAATTCGCGCTCTCATCCCCAGCCTCCGGATGAGGGGTCTCAGGTTCTTCATGAGCCACCTCCTCGGCCCTAGGCCTTCCTCTTGTGACCTGTGGTTTAGCACCACGTCCACCACCACCTCCACCACGAGAAGCTTTAGATGATCTACCACCGGCCATCCTTTAAACACACTGAAAGATTCAAACACTAACACGGTCATTCAAGGGAACAACTCAGTTTATGTCAAGTATAATAAGTCCCTATTACAGTGGCCAGTTGTGATTAGCCACTTACTTTACTCTTCATACCCCAAGCATTACCTGTCCTGACTACATCAGTATCTAAATCTACCAGGAACACATAAACCATATAACATGCACACATTATACCGGTTAACATTACGAAAAATACCTGATGGCACGCAGCTACTCAGATTGGCATCCCATCCCCTTCCGTCCTAATCTCAGTTTAAGTTAAGGTTCATTTTGAAAATTTACCCATTTCACTTAAACATTGGCTCTGACACCAACTTGTAAGGCCCCGTTCCCGGGACGCTTACAGTTGGATCCTCATCGCACATAAAACATATAATTACATTTATATTTCATAAAACATCACAGCGGAAACATTTAAAACTTTCTTTCATTTCAATATAATAGCTTTTGCCAAATTATACATCGTTTTCCAATTACAAAATACATGTTCCATTACAATACAAAAGCATTATAACATTGGATGCCATCCCAAAGGAACTGAGTAGTCGCCCCGTGCCATCCTCAGCAACATACCTGCCAACTGGAAACACATCAAAGTCAGCGTTGCTGAGTGAGTTCTAGTTTTAAATAAAACATACTTTTCATTCGTTAAAACCATTCTTTACTTTCTTTCAAATCATACTACGCTTTCATACATGACCACACATCATACGTACATACAGATAATATAATTATTATCTTCCATTACATTCATTACATTCTTCATTCATTAATCATCGCACGGTACATTATCATTCGCTTCATTCGTTTATAACATCTTTTCTTCCATTCGTTCATTTCATACATGTCGCACTTTTCGCACATTCGCATCTTCGTACCCAAAGTACATATCGCACAACTCGCACACATAAGGTAGCCAAAATCGCACGCTACATAGCACACAATAAATACCACATCACACGTATCGGAGCAGTTACTAAAACTGAACCCCCACTGTGTCTATAGTCTCTTATGATATCCATCGTACATATCGCACAAATCGAACCAAAGGAGTGGTCACCAAGACCGAATCCCCCTTTGTGTGTGAGAACTCTTGGGGTTTAGCCAGAATCGCACGCCATCTCACGGGTTAGCCAAAATCGCACACTACATAATCCACATGAGGTAGCCAAAATCGCACGCTACATAGCACACAGTAAATACCACATCGCACGTGTCGGAGCAGTTACCAAAACTGAACTCCCTACTGTTTCTATGTCCCCTTATGAGTTAGCCAAGATCGCACGCTATAATACACACACAGTTGAGCTAACAACTCTCAATGAGTCGTGAACCTCCCTTATTCTTTTACAAGCCATCCTTACTCTCATTTGTTCGTTCATGCTTGCATTCATTCATTACGTTCCTCTTTTCATTATCTTCCACTTTACGTTACATAATACTTTCATTACATTCATTAACGTTCAACGCAAATCACGAGAAGACAATCACACATAACAAATACGGAACATAACAACATACAACATCATCACACACGACAACATCATACATACATAACATACATCATGCACAATCACACGACATCAAACATCACACGAATCACGCGCATCACATCATATAAAACCATACGGCATCACACATCATCATGCATCGCATCATCATCATCATCAGCTCATCATCATAAATCATCTTACATCATCCATGCCCATCACATCATCTACAACCCTAAAGGTCCTAGCCTACGTCCGCACTTCCCGAAAGTCAGACAATACTATGGTCATTCGGGCGTATGGACCCTATTCGGTCGCATGGTCTCTCATGCGTATGAGAACACTCAGGCGAATGGACCGCCAGTCGCATAGCCTCTAATCGCATGCTTCCCATGCGAATGAACCTCAGTCGCATGACATCCGAGCGTATGGACCTCAGTCGCTTGACCTTCATGCGAATGGCCCTCAGTCGCACACCTTTCATGCATATGAACCTCAATCGCACGGCTCACAGCCGTATAGACTCCAGTCGCATGACCTTCATCCGCATTTCATTCAGTCTCATGACCCTCATCCGCATTTCCTCCAGTCGCATAGACCTCATACGTATGGCCCTCAGTCGCACTACTCACATACGAATGAACCTCAGTCGCACTCCTTTCGTGCGTATGGACCCAGTCGCACGCCATTCGGACGCATGGACCTCCAGTCGCATAGCCCTAACTGGGCGCAGAATGCAGTTCATCCCAAACTGCAGCCGCTAAGTTCGACCTCCAAACTTTTCCAAACCTCTTTTAAGCCCAAATCGACCATTCTAAACCTTAGGGAAGCATACCATGACATCATTCAAGCACAACCAAGCCTGAAATCAAGCCCCAAACGAATCATACGTATACACATACATACACAAACATGTTTACACTCAAAATACTCAAAAACGATTTTTAGATGTGTTCCAGCCCTAAAATCATTTAAAAACGTAAAAAAGAGGGGTCCGAGAACTCACACAAAAAATCCCGTCGAGTAGAGCTTTGATTTGACACGCTACACTTCGATTTTCACGCTTGAATCCACCCGAACCAAACTTTTCTCCTCTTTTCTCCTTCTCTTCTCCCTTGGCTAAGTATTTTGCAAGAATGGGGAGGGTGTGGGCTGCCCTCCCCCTTTTGTACCCCCACTCATCCAAGTTTCTCCCCGTTTTGGCAAGTTTGGTGTAACACCTGGTTATTTATTTATTTTGAAGCCGACGAGTGAAGATAAAGAAATAAAGTCCAAAGTCGAGGGACCAAACTCGCCACCAAGAGAAATTCGAGTGTGGTGGTATTTAAAGGGAGAGGGCAGCCATAACCCTCTCCCCACACTCATTTTTAGCCAAACAAAGGAGGAGAAGAGAGAAAGGGAGAAAAAAGGAAGAAAAGTTGGTTCGGGTTTGTTCGAGTGAGCAAAATCGTTGAGGAGCGAGTCAAATCAAAGCTCTTCTTGTTGTGATCGTTTGTGTGAGTTCTAGGACCCCTCATTTACTTGTTTTCAACCGATTTTGGGGCTGGAAAGCATAGAAAACCTGTTTTTGTATGTGTGTGTGTTTGACCCATTTGGGTGTGTTGCTTGTGATGCGTTTGGAGTTTGTTTCCGTGCTTGTATGGTGTTGTGGTATGCATTCCTATGGTCTAGGATGGTTGATTTAGGCTTAGAATGGGTTTGGATGAGCTTGGAGGTCGAAAATGGCAGATTGGGTTCGGGATGAACTCCTTTCTGCATCAGCTAGGGCTAGGCGACCGACTGGAGGCGATACGGCCGACTGGGGTGCGATTGAGGCTCATTCACACGATTGAGGTTCATTCAAACGATTGAGGGTTCATTCACATGACTAAGGTTTCATTCGTACGATTGGGAGTCCAGTCGCATGGGGAGTCATACGACTGAGGGTCAAGTCGCATAGGTGCTTAGTCGCATTGGTTCCAATCGCATGGGACTCATTCGCATTGAGTCCATTCGCATGAGGTCAGTCGCATAGGTGCTCATTCGCATTAGTTCCATCCACATGAGGTCCATACGCACGACTGGGTGTTCATTTGCATAGATGTTCATCCGCAATGGTCCAATCGCATGATGTTCAGTCGCCTGGAGGCCATGCGACTGAAGGGTGTCCATAGGCCCGAATTGGGCTGTTGCACCCGAGGAGAAGCTTAGTTCAACATCTAACTTTTGGGGGAAAGTACAGATGTAAGCATTGACGTAGAAGTTCTCATAAGTTCATGTACGATGACTATAGAGGCCTTAGAGATTATGTTAGGCATGACGAGGATGTTGCATGTTTATGCATGATGTTATGTATGTATGATGTTGCCTTGTATGATGTTGATGGCTGTGTACGCTATGTTCCTTGTTATGATGTATGTTTATCTTTCTTGTGGCTTTACGTGTCATGTTAATGAACAAAGAGAAGTATTATGTAACATAAAGTGAAAGATAAAGAAAAGAGGAACATGAAGTAAGAATGCATGCATTAATGAGTAATGAAAGTAAAGAAAGTCTTGCAAGCATGGTATGCACATCGGGGTCTTTCTTTATGATTGACCATTTGTATAGAACCATTGCTGCATACCTTAGGTACTGTGACCACGAGGTGCGATACATCGTTATAGAAGGTCTATGATAAGCCTAGGTCCAGAACCATGAACAGAAAGGTATTGCATATTGCAATGGTACACCTATATTCATACCTTAGGTACTGTGACCACGAGGTGCGATGCACCGTTATAGAAGGTCTATGATAGGCCTAGGTCCAGAACCATAAACAGAAAGGTATTGCATATGACAATGGTACATATAGAAACTTTACCTTAGGTGCTGTGACCACGAGGTGCGATGCACCGTTATAGAAGGTCTATGATAGGCCTAGGTCCAGTACCATGAACAAAAGGGTAAGGATTATGGTTGATGGAAAGAAAAAGTTGTAATGATAAAAGAATGTAAAAGTTAAAGTATGAATGAATGATGAAGATAATAATGATATTATCTGTGTATACGTATGATGTATGATCGCACGAGGAAATGAAAGGTTTTAATGAAAGTAAAGTATGTTTTATTTTAAAACTAGAACTCACTCAACAACGATGACTTTTTATGTGTTTCCAGTTGGCAGGTAATGATTGCTGAGGATGGCGCGGGCAGCTACTCGGCTCCTTTTTGGATGGCATTCTTTTGATTAATGTTTTTGCATTGTAATGCGAACAAACTGCGTTTTGTAATGAACGTTGTATTAACTTGCAAAAGCATTTACATGGAAATGAAAGATTATTTTAATGTTCCCCTGTGATGTTTTATGAAATACGAATGTAAATATATGTTTTATGTGCGATGATGAACCAACTGTAAGCGTCCCGAGAACGGGGCCTTACAAGTTGGTATCATAGCAAAAGTTTAAGTGAAATGGGTAAAATTTCAAATAAACCTTAACTTAAACTGAGAATGGGACGGAAAGGGAATGGGATGCCAATCTAAGTAGCTGCGTGCCATCAGGTATTTTTTTAATGATAACCGGTATTATGTGCGCATGTTATGTGGTTTATATGTTGTATGTAGATTTACATACTGATGTAGTCAGGACAGGTAATGCTTGGGGTATGAAGAGTAAAGTAAGTGGCTAATCACAACTGGCCACTGTAATTAGGGACTTACTATACTTGACATATACCGAGCTGTTCCCTTGAATGACCGTGTTAGTGTTTGAATCTTTCAGTGTGATAGAATGGCCGGTGGTAGATCTTCTAAAGTATCTAGGGGTGGAGGCCGTGGTGGGCCTGATGCTGAGCCACGACCCAAAAAAGGAAGGCCTAGAGTTGAAAAGGTGGTTCCTGAAGAACCTGAGACCCCTCATCCGGAGGCTGGGGATGAGAGTGCTAACTTGAGGGCCTCGGTAAAGGAGGCTGTGGTTGAAGAAGTGCATCAGGTCATGCAGACAATCTTACCATCTGTAGTGACCGAAGTTATCAAGGCAGTGAAAGAAGGAGAAAGAAAGGAGAGAAACAGGGCCTCGGGGGGACGAGAGCAACCGGAGCCTAAAACAATTTTCTCTGATAATGAAGATGAGGAAGAGGAAGATGAGCCTGTGCAAGAGGTGGAACGAGGCTGTAACTATGGGGCGTTTATGAGATGCAAGCCCCCTCCTTTCGACGGTAATGGCACTGCTGCTGCTGCTCACCGATGGGTGAGAGAGATGGAGGCTGTTCTCGACATCAGCGAGTGCCGGGATGATCAGAAAGTGAAGTTTGCCACTCATTCGTTCGTGGACTCAGCTTTATGCTGGTGGGACAATATTGTCCAAGCAGAGGGTAATCAGGCAATCGGGAGAATGAGATGGCCCGAATTGAAGAAGTTGGTGATTGAGGAGTTCTGTCCACATAGAGAAATGGATAAAGTTAAGAGAGAGTTCCTGCATCTGGAGGCAAGGATCATGACACATCAGCAGTATACTACCAAGTTCAATGAGATGGCGCGCCTGGTCCCGGACCAAGTGACACCTTTGTCACGGAAGATTAAAAGATACATTCAGGGTTTGCCAGCAGATATTCGCAGGCACATGATCGCTACCTGACCGAGCACGTTTAGTTCGGCGGTGGATTTGGCGGGGAGACTGTATGATGAGAGAACGGTGGTGGTGACTGGAGGTAGCAAGAAGGGTGGTGGTGATCGGAACTGGCATGGGAAGAGGTTTGGTCGGGGTGATGCCTCGACGGGTAACAAGAAGGCACGAGTGGACGACCGCCGTGTGGACGCATCGGGTGCTAGTATAAAGAAGTGTGGTAGGTGTGGGAGAGAACATAGCGGGGAATGTAGGCTGGGGTTGAATGTGTGCTTCAAATGTGGGAAGCCAGGGCATATAGCCAAGAACTGCCGTACGGTCCGGTGCTTTAACTGTGGCATGGAGGGCCACATGAGTAGGGATTGTAAGAAGCCGAGGGCTTTCCGGGGCGAAGAAGATGGGGAATGAGGGATCGAGGGCGAGTGCCAGGGCATTCACCATGACGCAGAAGGAGGCTAGGACGGACCCTGACGTTGTGTTCGGTACGTTTCTAGTGAACCAAACTTTAGCTTCTGTGTTATTTGATTCTGGTGCTAGTAAAAGTTTTATTTCTGCTTCTTTCTGTGCTAAGCTGCCTGTTAGTAGTAGACGTGTTGAAGCGCCCTTTGATGTAGAAACTGCCATAGGTAAGTCTGCCAGGATTTCTGAGATGATAGAGAACTGTGATATGGAGCTAGAGGGTCATAAGTTTCCTGTTAGACCGTTTGTGATGACCTTAGGTGGTTTCGATTTGGTTCTTGGGATGGATTGGTTAGCGGACTACGAGGCGAACCTTGTGTGTCGCAAGAAGATGATTCGGTTGACAGCACCTGACGGGAGTTCGGTAACGGTTCATGGTGATCGGGTCGCGATGATTCCGAAAGTAATTTCGATGGCGGTGGCGGGAAAGTGTATGAGGCGTAGATGTAGTGCCTACTTGGCCTATGTGAAGAATGTGGATACACCAACACCACAACTAGCCGATGTACCGGTTGTGTGTGACTTCCAGACGTGTTCCCAGAAGACTTATCAGGAGTGCCACTTGACCGAAAGATCGAGTTTCAGATTGATCTGATACCGGGTGCCCAACCTGTTGCCAAAGCATCGTATCGGCTGGCTCTGACAGAGATGAAAGAGTTAATGGAGCAGTTGCAAGAGCTGCTTGACAAGTGGTTCATTAGACCGAGTATCTCTCCTTGGGGTGCTCCGGTCCTGTTTGTGAAGAAGAAAGACGGTAGTATGAGGATGTGTATTGCCTACCGTGAGCTGAACAATTTGACGATAAAGAACCGATACCCCTTACCGAGAATCGATGATTTGTTTGATCAGCTGCAAGGTGCCAGTTGGTTTTCAAGGATAGATCTTCAATTGGGCTACCATCAGTTGAAGGTGAAGGAGCAAGATATCCCTAAAACAGCTTTCCGCATGCGATATAGTCACTATGAGTTCCTTGTCATGTCTTTTGGTTTGACCAATGCGCCAGCTGCTTTTATGGATCTGATGAATCGAATGTGTCGGCTGATGTTGGATAAATCAGTGATCGTGTTTATTCATGATATCCTGATTTACTCGAGGAGCGAGACAGAGCATGCCGGTCACATTCGGGAAGTTCTAGAGACGTTGAGAAGGGAGAAGTTGTACGCCAAGTTCTCCAAGTGCGCGTTCTGGTTGCGCGAGGTTCAGTTCTTGGGTCATGTGGTGAATCCTGATGGGATTATGGTAGACCCGGCAAAGGTGGAGGCGGTTATGCAATGGAAGTCACCAAAGACGCCATCCGAGATTCGTAGCTTCTTGGGTTTGGCGGGCTACTACAGAAGATTCATTCAAGACTTTTCTAAGATCGCTTCTCCACTGACTAAGTTGACCCGGAAAGATGTGAAGTATGTATGGGGTCAAGCTCAAGAGAAGGCGTTCGAGGAATTGAAGGCGAGGTTAACTCAAGCTCCTGTTCTGTCATTACCCGATGGAAGCAAAGATCTGGTGGTTTATTCTGATGCTTCCTACTCGGGGTTGGGATGTGTGTTAATGCAGAGAGGAAAGGTCATAGCCTATGCATCCCGACAGTTGAAGGTTCATGAGGTCAATTATCCTACTCATGATTTGGAGCTAGCCGCCTTGGTCTTTGCATTGAAGATTAGGAGACACTATCTTTACGGGACGAAGTGCACCATATTCACTAACCACAAGAGCTTGAAGTACTTCTTTGAGCAGAAGGATCTGAACATGAGGCAGAGACGATGGTTGGAGATCATAAAATACTATGATTGCGAGATCCATTACCATCCGGGCAAAGCCAACGTGGTGGCGGATGCCCTTAGCCGAAAGGAGAGACCCGAGCCGATTCGCGTGAAAGCATACCAGTTGATCATGACCTCGGATGTGATGAAGCAGGTCAAAGAGTTTCAAGATGAGGCATTGAAAAAAGATCGTCTTAACTCTGAAAGAATGAGAGGTTTGGTTGCGGAATTAGGTGAAAACACACTCGGTGTTAGAACTCGATTCGGCCGTGTGTGGATTCCTCGTTTTGGGGATCTACGAATGAAGATCATGGACGAAGCTCATAAGACTCGATACTCTATTTATCCGGGTGCTACGAAAATGTACCACGACATGAAAAAAGATTATTGGTGTCCGGGTATGAAGCGTGATGTAGTGGAGTATGTGAGTAAGTGCCTTACTTGCTTGCAAGTGAAGGCCGAGCACCAGAAGTAGTGTGGGAAGATCCAACATTTGGATATACCGGAATGGAAGTGGGAGCACATTACCATGGATTTCATTACGAAGCTGCCGCGTACCCCGAAGGGGTATGATGCCATATGGGTGATAGTTGATCGTCTGACGAAGAGTGCTCACTTTCTACCGATCCGCGAGACATATTCATCTGAGAGGTTGTCTGATCTGTTCATGAAGGAAATCGTAACTCGTCATGGTGTGCCGGTGTCTATTGTGTTTGATCGTGACACCCGGTTTACATCCAAATTCTGGAAGAAATTCCACGACGCCATGGGGACGAGGTTACGTATTAGCACGACTTATCATCCCCAGACTGATGGTCAGTCAGAAAGGACCATTCAAACATTGGAGGACATGCTTCGGGCATGTGTTATCGATTTTGGAAGAAGCTGGGATGATCACCTACCGTTAGCTGAATTCTCGTACAACAACAGTTATCATGCCAACATCGGTATGCTCCCATATGAGATGCTATACGGTAGGAGATGCAGAACACCTGTTTGTTGGGGTGGTATTGGTCAGAAGGAATTAGGGAGCGTCGAGGTGATCGAGGCTACAACTGAGAAGTTTGAAAAGATCAAAGCCTTCATGAAGGCAACCAAAGATAGACATAAGTCGTATGCTGATAAACGACGCAGACCGATTGTGTTCCTGGTGGGTGACCGGGTTATGTTGAAGGTCTCACCTTGGAAGGGCATCATTCGCTTCCGAAAGCGGGGCAAATTGAGCCCGAGGTACATAGGCCCTTTCCGAATCATTGCTCGAGTAGGAGAGGTGGCCTATAGACTGGAGTTACCGGATGAGTTTAATGGAATTCACCCAACATTTCATGTATCTCATCTAAGGAAGTGCTTGGTAGATGAAGATATGATTGTTCCACTGGAAGATTTCGAAGTAGACGAACGACTCAATTATGTGGAGCAACCAGTGGCAATCATCGATCGAAAGAAGAAGAGGCTGAGGAATAAAATGGTTCCTCTTGTGCGTGTACAATGGATGCACAGGAAGGGATCCGAGTCAACGTGAGAAACTGAAGAAGAAATGAGGCAACATTACCCACGTTTGTTCGAGGAATAACGGGTTTCAGGGACAAAACCTATTTAAGGAGGGTGGACTTGTAACACCTGGTTATTTATTTATTTTGAAGCCGGCGAGTGAAGAAAAAGAAATAAAGTCCAAAGTCGAGGGACCAAACTCGCCACCGAGAGAAAGTCGAGTGTGGTGGTATTTAAAGGGAGAGGGCAGCCATAACCCTCTCCCTACACTCATTTTCTGCCAAACAAAGAAGGAGAAGAGAGAAAGGGAGAAAAGAGGAAGAAAAGTTGGTTCGGGTTGGTTTGAGTGAGCAAAATTGTTGAGGAGCGAGTCAAATCGAAGCTCTTCTTGTTGTGATCGTTTGTGTGAGTTCTAGGTCCCCTCATTTACTTGTTTTCAACCGATTTTGGGGCTGGAAAGCATAGAAAACCCGTTTTTGTATGTGTGTGTGTTTGACCCATTTGGGTGTATTGCTTGTGATGCGTTTAGAGTTTGTTTCCGGGCTTGTGTGTGCTTGTATGGTTTTGTGGTATGCATTCATAAGGTTTAGGATGGTTGATTTAGGTTTAGAATGAGTTTGGATGAGCTTGGAGGTCGAAAATGGCAGATTGGGTTCGGGATGAACTCCATTCTGCATCAGCTAGGGCTAGGCGACCGACTAGAGGCCATACGGCTGACTGGGGTGCGATTGAGGTTCATTCGCACAATTGAGGTTCATTCTCACGATTGAGGGTTCATTCGCACGACTAAGGTTTCATTCATACGATTGGGAGTCCAGTCGCATGGGAGTCATACGACTGAGGGTCCAGTCGTATAGGTGCTTAGTCGCATTGGTTCCAATCGCATGGGACTCATTCGCATTTAGCCCATTCGCATGAGGTCAGTCGCATAGGTGCTCATTCGCAATAGTTCCATCCGCATGAGGTTCATACGCACGACTGGGTGTTGATTCGCATAGATGTTCATCCGCATGAGTCCAATCGTATGATGTTCAGTCGCCTGGAGGCCATGCGACTGAAGGGTGTCCATACGCCCGAGTTGGGCTGTTGCACCCAAGGAGAAGCCTAGTTCAACTTTTAACTTTCGGGGGAAAGTGTAGATGTAAGCATTGACGTAGAAGTTCCCGTAAGTTCATGTACGATGACTATAGAGGCCTTAGAGGTTATGTTGGGCATGACGAGGATGTTGCATGTTTATGCATGATGTTATGTATGTATGATGTTGCCCTGTATGATGTTGATGACTATGTACGCTATGTTCCTTGTTATGATGTATGTTTATCTTTCTTGTGGCTTTACGTGTCATGTTAATGAACAAAATGAAGTATTATGTAACGTAAAGTGAAAGATAAAGAAAAGAGGAACATGAAGTAAGAATGCATGCATTAATAAGTAATGAAAGTAAAGAAAGTCTTGCAAGCATGGTATGCACATCAGGGTCTTTCTTTGTGATTGACCATTTGTATAGAACAATTGCTGCATACCTTAGGTACTGTGACCACGAGGTGCGATGCATCGTTATAGAAGGTCTATGATAGGCCTAGGTCCAGAACCATGATCAGAAAGGTATTGCATATGGCAATGGTACACCTATATTCATACATTAGGTACCGTGATCACGAGGTGCGATGCACCATTATAGAAGGTCTATGATAGGCCTAGGTCCAGAACCATGAACAGAAAGGTATTGCATATGGAAATGGTACACCTATATTCATACCTTATTACCTTAGGTATTGTGACCATGAGGTGCGATGCACCGTTATAGAAGGTCTATGATAGGCCTAGGTCCAGAACCATGAACAGAAAGGTATTGTATAGTACACCTAAACTTTACCTTAGGTGCTGTGACCACGAGGTGCGATGCACCGTTATAGAAGGTCTATGATAGGCCTAGGTCCAGTACCATGAACAGAAGGGTAAGGTTTATGATTGATGGAAAGAAAAAGTTGTAATGATAAAAGAATATAAAAGTTAAAGTATGAATGAATGATGAAGATAATAATGATATTATTTGTGTATACGTACGATGTATGATCGCACGAGGAAATGAAAGGTTTTAATGAAAGTAAAGTATGTTTTATTATAAAACTAGAACTCACTCAGCAACGCTGAGTTTTTATGTGTTTCCAGTTGGCAGGTAATGATTGCTGAGGATGGCGCGGGCGGCTACTCGGCTCCTTTTTGGATGGCATTCTTTTGATTAATGTTTTTGCATTGTAATGCGAACAAACTGCGTTTTGTAATGAACGTTGTATTAACTTGCAAAAGCATTTACATGGAAATGAAAGATTATTTTAATGTTCCGCTGTGATGTTTTATGAAATACGAATGTAAATATATGTTTTATGTGCGATGATGAACCAACTGTAAGCGTCCCGGGAACGGGGCCTTACATTTGGTCCCTCGACTTTGGACTTTATTTCTTTTCTTCTTTCGTCGACTTTAAAGAAAATTTTCCGGGTGTTACAAATTGATGCAATATAATCAAACTCATAACTAAACCTGCATACATGTCAAGTGATTTATAACTATCAAATACAAATTACACAATAAAATAATATAACACCGTTGCCCTCATATCAGCATATCCAGGTTGACATTTTCTAAGTAGCGCTACCTATATTATTTGACGGTTCCTCATCCGAATTAATGCTTGTGTCAATATGACAGTAACAAATCAATTTCTCAAAAATGTGCATCCAATTTAACACAAAACAGTATGCTTTTTCCCTCAAAAATTATAAGAAAAAGAGGTTATGTTACTCAGCTTAGTTCAACCAATAAGTCAAATAGTTCCTATAAAATAATTATTTGTTAGAATAAAGCTATTTTCTTTAAAATTTTCAGCATTTAAATCATAAAATTACCAAAATTATAATTTGGCAGTTCCTGTTATTCAAAACTCACCAAAATTTACCTGTCTAAACATTATGAAATCTATATTATTTCATAAAATTTCAGATTAATAACTCATAACGGACTAATTTCTAGAATTTTCACAAGTCTCATATAAATTGGCAGAAATAGTAAAACATCACTAAAAATTTCTAAATTCATACATACTGTTCTATTCTAAATATCAAAAATTATGTAAATCTTTCATACTTTAATTCACTGTCTAGATATTTTTCCCAAATTTCCAATTATAGAATATTCTAAAATATATAACTCAGGCATATATGCGAATTAAATCAGGAAATTTATTCTACAATTACTATAAAATATAAGAATTATTATATAATTTTTCCAGATCTTTACCAGGTTCGAAGCTTCTATATGACAATTTCCTTTTATTTCCTTGATTAAATTATATAAATTAATCTACCTATTATTATTACATCAAAATTTACAGAATGCTATTGTTAATATTTCCCAATAATTTTTTAATTTTATTCCCAAAATTACAGTCAATCAAGTATTTAATTTAATTTATTAAGAATATTAAGGTTTTTAGCCTTTTTATTTGCAATCATTTTGTTTAAACCTTTGGTTATAAAAAGCTCTCAAGTTTTAAATTTTGTACCTCTATTTCTCACTGATTTTTAAAGAAAATCAGATGTTATGTGAATTCTTATGAATATTCTTGATGATTAAATTTCCAAGAGTTAGGTTGTATGTGTTTATCTAAACATATAAGCACTCTTGAAACTTGTTAATTAAAGACTTTTGAAATCTAACCTTGTTTAATGAAGTAAACTAAGGGATTTGCTTCTTGATGATCCGGTTGAGGTGGTATCCTTGATGTTTGATCACACGCTAGTTGAAATTGAATCTAAGATGGTGACGATGATTGTTAAAACAAGAGTGGTGATGATGAAAGCATGAAAGAGTTGGAGTTGGTGAATTGAAAACCGAGAGGAAGAGAGAGTGGAAGCCGAGAGATGGTTGCGGGTGCGGTGGTTTGTGGTGGTTCACGGTTGTGATGGTGTGGTTGTGGTGGATTGCGGTTGTGGTGTTCTGGTGATCCATTGTGGCCGAGAGGTTGCAAAGAAGTGAAATTTCATTATTAGGTCTAGGATATAGGGTGATGAGGTGGGGTTGTAGGGGTGCTTAGTCAAGTTATTAAGATAGGTGGCGGGTTTTTAGGAGAGATTAGTGTCAAGACAATGCTAGGTGGCGGATTATGGGAATGGTTAGTGGCTAGGTGGCGGTTTGGTGTTAATGGTTCACTTAGTCATTAAGCTAGGATTAGTGAAAGGATTAGGTAATTAAGCGGGTTGGTTAGTGTCCGTAAAGAACCGAAAGTTGGATTAAAGTTGTGTTTATGTTGGTGTTTGAGTGCTTAAGGTTTGAGTAGTTTTAGTTTTGGTACAACGTTTCTTGATGTAATCTTGTTTGGTGATGTTTGATTGAGTAAATATGGGATATTTATTATTCAAGTAACTAATCAATCAATCTCACAATTTGGTAACTTGACATAAAAATTCAATAATTATGAAATTCACGTACAAGAATTACATGCACACGTAAACTTTCATGCATGCAAGCATGTTCATGTATTATAAGTGCATGTCCAATTTAAGCATGCAAAAACTCATATAATCAAATAAGATTACCTTAGTCATCTCTTATAAGATATAAGCATTTACTATCAATTTACAGAGTTAAATTACCTAACCTTGATTTTACGGTTGTCACTGTTATGTTTATATTAATATTATAGCCCTATAAATAATGGTCTTTGTATTAGACATTTTATCTCAACAAGAAAGAGTTCTACTTCATATCATTTTTTCCATGTGATCATATTGTTCCTATATTTATATGCCTCATATGTTAGTTACTAATAGGTCGTTTTTTTCACAACAATTTTAAGTTAAAATATAATTACAATATTATAATGAGTAAATTGCCGTCCTTTAGTTTTAATTTGTTTTGTTATCTCCATTTAACTTTTTTTTCTCTTTTAGTTCCTTGACTTTTAAAAATTATCATTTTCATTCAGTTTTATTAACTTAGTTAATTGTGTTTGTTAAATTAGGACATTTAAGTCATTATACAAATCGTTTAATTTATGTTTTCATTTATATAATGACTTAAATGCCACTAACTTAACAAACACAATTATCCAAGTTAACGAAAATAGATGAAAATAACAACTTTTTAAAAAGTCAGAGGCCTAGAAGATAATTTTTTAATGGAAATTACCAATCAGACTAAAACTTAAGGATGAAAATGACAATATTTTAATAACTTATTAGAAGAAGATTTATATTTAGGATATATTTACTTATTTTTAATCATTTTTATTTAATAAGAGAAAAATGCATGAAACAAAAGTCTACACTTCATCAGAAATTGTCACTTGTTCTTAGAAAACCTTCTTTAATAATATAGTATAGATTTTAAAAATGATCATATTAAGTATTTCTCATAATTTTAAAGTTTAGACTTCATCGGGATCTGAAAATATTTTCCCATAAAATGAAGATTGGTTGATTTTTAATAAAAACCAAAGCTATAATTAGAAAAAGTAATTTGCCCCCAAGCACACCCCCTCTTCCTCCCTTAATTTTTTTTCCTATGGTGTTTACAAGAACTTTTGATTTATTCTTATAAGCTACAAATATTTGTACTTTATATGATTTTAACTTTTAATTTTTTTGATAGAGGAGACACAGTTACTATCATGATGTCCTTTCAGGATGAGTGTTTTTTAGAAATCATAGAGCTGCCTATGTGGAGTTGGGTTGGCTTAAATATATAACATTAGAATTAGCTTTATGTTATGGATTGAATCATGACAAGATATCAGACTTATCTCATATTGGTTGTATGTATAAATGATCTGAGGTTTATAGGTTAAATGCGTTTTCTCATCAATCAGATTCGTGTTTTGAGTTAATTCTCCTGTTTGATCATAATAGTTTATAAGAACAAAATAACATCAACGAACACAGTGTTGATAAGTTATTGTTGAACTTTAGGAGAGTGTCAGATAGATATATAACATTAGTGGGACATGCATTAGTTAATTATATATATGATTGGTGTTGATGCCTTCTTGGACTCTTTTTGCTCCTCCTTTGCTTTCACTAAAAACCGACCGACCGACCGACCACATATATAGTCAAATCACTAAGCACTACGAAGTCAAACAAACCACTTGATTGATTAATGCCTCTAAACTTTTGCTTTCTTTAACTACACTTGGAAGTTTAGTAAAGTAAACGCATGCATTCTACTCTATTTAATTTTCTTTTTAGAATAATCCTACACGTGTTTTCCATCATTTAAACAATTATAGGATTTAGAAACTAGTCAATTAAGATTCTTGCATGGTCAATTCAACTTTAAAAAAAAAAAACCACCGAATGATCACTAAGACTCTAAGAGGTTGGTTTAAGCTTATGATTTTCTATGATCTGAAAATCATCTCGTTGTACACATATTGTATATATGATTTTATGATAAAATACGTAGTTTGTGCAAGGGAGCCAAAACCTTTGTTCTCTCTCGCTAGCTCTCTTTTTATTACCAGGCAGGCATTCTAAAAGGAAAATTAAGTTTACGCCATTTAGAAAGATATTCCTCCAACCAAAGGAACGTTAGTTTTGAATCAGATATTAACAAACAACACAGGAGAGGATTTTTAAAAACTCATTTTAATTTAAAACTTAAAAAAAAAATTATTTTAAAATTAAATGTTTATAACTTTCTCATATGTTTTTTATTGTTTCTAAAATATTACATTATTAAATAACTATTTTTTGACTTTAATTCGAGTATAACATTGCTATATAAAAAAATAACATAATACGGGGTAATTCTTCGATACGACATATATATATTATTATGATACAACATACATATAATATGACGTACTACATATATATAGTATGATAAATTACATACATGCAACAAATCATACTACATATATGTAGTATTAATATTGTATACAGAATGAGAAATAAAAATCAAACGTAATAAAATCATTCCAGTAAACTACTAAACATCTTTAAAGTACTAAAATATATGCATATTAAAAATAGATCAGTTACGACACACCATTTGCGGAAGGTTTTGAGTTGTTTGTGAGAAGAGCGCACCACCAAAGATTGCCATAACATAATCATTTTGATAAATACAATGTGATCATGATGAATGGATCATAATTCAATGGATTGTTTTTGTGATTTTAATTTGCTTTGTGATTAAAAACAATACAAAATATTAGTTACTACGTATAATATTATAGTAAAATAATACTATATATATGTGGTAATAAATCAGTTTGACACATTTATTATTTTTTGTTTTTTTAATACAGGAATAATATACTTAATTTAAAGATAAAGCAATTCTTCATTTTATGTGTAATTTTCTTCAAAATAATAACGTATGAAAATATATAATAGGTGCTAAAAAAATGGGAGAAGTTCTCATATTAAAACTAGTTCTCAAGAGATTATCTCCATATATTACATATTGTATATAGAGCATGGATCCTAAAAAATTCATAATTTTATGTGAAAACTACAGAAAACAAATAAAACCGGTCACATAATTTATAATTTTTTTTATCAACATCCTTTATATTTGTGATGGTATATATATATATATATATATATATATATATATATATATATATATATATATATATATATATATATATATATATATATATATATATATATATATATATATATATATATATATATATATATATATATATATATATATATATATATATATATATATATATATATATATATAGGAATGAGTCTTGTGCTAATCCACTATAATTGTACTAACTCTTTAACTCATCCCATTACCACTGATTTTATGACTTTTGTACCTTTCTGATAATAGATGGTTCAGATTATATGAAGGGTAAATAAGTCTTTTTAACTAATATACTTTACCTTTTTTAGTTTGTACTATACCTGTCAGATATCTTATCTTTTCCTTTCTATAGCTAATATCATCTCTCTCAATTCATTTGAATACGCACCCATCTGTATTATCTATTCATATTAGATTTTGAATCACTTATCTTTTTACTATTGATGCCATCATCATCATCATCATCATCATCATGTAACACCATTAAAGTTCATGTTCTTTTTCCACTGTCGTTCTTCAAAACCCACCATTACCACCCATCCTCCTCCGCACCACTATCACCACCGATCGATCTCCACCACCACACCTCCCACCGACCATCACTAGCACACCACCACCACCGCCACAACACCTCCCTTACAACGTTCTTCCTCCTTGAGATGTGCGAAACCCGTTTTCATATCACCCCAGTCGACCTACACATCACCATCACCGGCTGGATCAAAAGAATATTCGGTAGATGGGTTGATTTTGATCAATTAGGCTACTGGTTGTATATCTGAGTATGATTTGGGTCATCCGATCGGGTTTGGGGTCACGTTTAAGGAAGAGGATACTTCGAATTTTATGAGGTTGTTTTACTCAAAGACGAAATCCATGGTGATGTTATAAACTTATAATCAAGATCAAATTGTATTTTTATTGCATTATTTGTTGATGAATTCTCTTGAAAAAGATTTGATGGTGTTTGAGAAATGGTTACTGAGATATTTTAACTTTTGAGAGTTAATATAAAGATTATCACTAATTTAAAGTTAGTTGTATGATTTGATGTATGTTTTAGAAAGTAGAGTTTGTTGATTGTTTTATATTTTTATATTTCAAAACTAATATTAGTTTTGATAATAAAACTCAGTGTTAGTTTGACTTTAAGAGTCAAACTACATACTTATAAATTTGAAATTAGTATGAACATTCTTATGAATTTAGCATTTGAAATTCGTATAAACATTCTTATGAATTTAGCATGAACTCTATTTGATGACCTTGTTGAGGTGGATAATGGACGGTAGTTACGGTATTAATTTGTATGCATAAAGTACTACTTGTTAAACTAGATACTAACAGGTAATTATAGTACATATTTGTAAGTATATTGTACTACTATCTAAGTTGGATACTACCACGTAATATATATATATATATATATATATATATATATATAAAGATCATATACATATATATATATATATATATGTATATATGATATATATATATATGTGTATATATATATGTATATATAGATATGTGTATATAATGTATATATATATATATGTATAATAATATATGTATATATATATATGTATATATATATATATATATATATATATATATAATATATTATATATATATATATATATATATATATATATATATATATATGTAGGACCCAGTTATTTATTTATTTTGAAGCCGGCGAATGAAGAAAAAGAAATAAAGTCTAAAGTCGGGGGACCAAACTCGCCATCGAGAGAAAGTTGGGTAAGTGGTGATATTTGAAGGGAGAGGGCAGCCATTATCCTCTCCCCACACCCACATTTAGCCAAGAAAAGAGAGGAGAAGAAGAAGAGAGAAAAAGGGAGAAAAGTTGGTTCGAGTGGATTCAAGAGTGCAAAATCGAAGTGTAGCGTGTTGATTTGTAGCTCTTCTCATTGTGGTCGTTTGTGTGAGTTCTAGGACCCCTCATTTACATGTTTTCAAACGAATTTGGGGCTGGAACACATAGAAAACCCGTTTTTGTATGCGTGTGTTTGACCCATTTGTATGTGTTTGCGTGTGATGTGTTTAGAGTTTGTTTCCGGGCTTGTGTGTGCTTGAATGGTGTTGTGGTATGCATTCCTAAGGTTTAGGATGGTTGATTTAGGCTTAGAATTGGTTTGAATGAGCTTGGAGGTTGAAAATGGCAGATTGGGTTCGGAATGAACTACATTCTGCATCAGCTATGGCTATGCAACCAAATGGAGGCCATACGGCCGATTGAGGTTCATTCGCACGACTGAGGGTTCATTCGCACGACTGAGGATTCATTCGTACGATTGGGGGCCAGTCGCATGGGGAGTCACATGTCTGAGGACCCAGTCGCATAGGTGCCCATTCGCATTAGTTTCATCCGCATGAGGTCCATTCGCATTAGCTCCATTCGCATAGGTGCTCATTCGCATTGAGTCCATCCGCATGAAGTCATTCGCATAGGTGTTTATTCGTTTGGGTGTTCATCTGCATGAGATCCATTCGCACGACTGGGTGTTCACCCGCATAGGTGTTCATCTGCATTGGTCCATTCGCATGATGTTCAGTCGCCTGGAGGCCATGCGACTGAAGGGTGTCCGTACGCCCAAGTAGGGCTATTGTACCCGAGGAAAATATGTAGTTTAATTACTGACTTTTGGGGGAAAGTGCATATATAAGTTTTGACATGGAAGTTCCCATAAGTTCATGTAAGATGACTATTGAGACCTTAGAGGGTATGTTGGGTATGATGATGATGATGTTGTATATTTATGCAGGATGTATGTTATGTATGTATGTATGTTTTATGCCCTGTATGATGATGATGACTGTATATGTTGATGTTCCTGATTATGATGAATGTTTATCTTTCCTGTGGCTTTACGTGTTATGTTAATGAATAAATTGAAAGTATTATGTAACGTAAAGTGAAAGATGATGAAAAGAGGAACATGATGAATGCATGCATTAATTAATGATGAAAGTAAAGAAAGTCTTGCAAGCACTGGATATCGGGACACACCATTAAAAGGTGTTAGCCCAACGGCGTGCGGGTTCGCTACCCCGGGAGGATGCACATCGGGGTCCTTCTTAGTGATTGACCATTTGTATAGAACCTCTACCGCTTACCCCGGTACTGCGGCACCATGTATAGCTGTCTATTTATAGACTTTGGCCCAGTAGCCATATAGTTTGGGGTGTAGCACATGATATTGGTACGGAAGATATCAAAAGTGAAAGAAAGAACGAATAACGAAGATAATAATGATGTTATCTATGTGTACGTATGATGTGTGATCATGCAAAAGTAACGAACGGTTTTTAATGAAAGTAAAGTATGTTTTATTTTAAAACTAGAACTCACTCAGCAACGCTGACTTTTTATGTGTTTCCAGTGGCAGGTAATGTTGCTGAGGATGGCACGGGGCGACTACTCAGCTCTTTTGGATGGCATCCATTTATATAAGGCTTTTGTGATGTAATGCAACAATGTATTTTGTAACTGGTTAACGATGTATTATTTGGCAAAAACTATTATAATGAAATGTAAATGTCGTTTTTAAATGTTTCCGCTGCAATGTTTATGTATGATAAATGGAAATGTATGTTTTTGTGCGATGATGAATCAACTGTAAGCGTCCCGGGAATGGGGTCTTACAAGTTGGTATCAGAGCCAAAGTTTAAGTGAAATGGGTAAATTTTCTAAATAAACCTTAACTTAAACTGAAAATAGGTCGGAAAAGGGAATGGGATGCCAATCTGAGTAGCTGCGTGCCATCAGGTATTTTCTTAATGATAACCGGTATTATGTGCGCATGTTATGTGGTTTATGTGTTGTATGTAGATTTAGATACTGATGTAATCAGGATAGGTAATGCTCGAGGTATGAAGAGTAAAGTAAGTGGCTAATCACAACTGGCCACTGTAATTAGGGACTTACTATACTTGACATAAACTAAGCTGTTCCCTTGAATTACCGTGTTGGTGTTTGAATCTTTTAGTGTGTTAGAGAATGGCCGGTGGTAGATCTTCAAAAGCTTCGAGGGGTATAGGTCATGGTGGGCCTGGTGCTGAACCGCGGCCCAAAAGAGGAAGGCCTAGAGTCGAAAAGGTGGTTCCTGAAGAACCTGAGACCCCTCATTCGGAGGCTGGGGATGAGAGTGCTAACATGAGGGCCTCGGTAAAGGAGGCTGTTATTGAATAGGTGCATCAAGTCATGCAGACAATCTTACCGTCTGTGGTGACAGAAGTTATCAAGGCCGTAAAGGAAGGTGAGAGGAGGGATCGAAACAGGTCCACTGGAGGAAGGGAACAATCGGAGACGGAAATGATTGTCTCTGATGCCGAGGAAGGAAGAGGAAGATGAGCCTGTGCAAGAGGTGGCACGAGGCTATAACTATGGGGCGTTTATGAGATGCAAGCCCCCTACTTTCAATGATAACGACACTGCTGCTGCTGCTCACCGGTGGGTGAGGGAAATGGAGGCTGTTCTTGATATCAGCGAGTGCCGGGAGGACCAGAAAATGAAGTTAGCTACCCACTCGTTTGTGGACTCGGCTCTGTGTTGGTGAGACAACATTGTCAAAGCCGAGGGTAACCATGCGATAGGAAGGATGAGGTGGGAGGAGTTAAGGAGGATGGTGATCGAGGAGTTCTGTCCTCATAGGGATATGGATAAGATCGAGAGAGAGTTCCTGCAGCTGGAGGCGGGAACCATGACACACCAGCAGTACACCACCAAATTCAAACGAAATGGCACGGCTGGTGCCGGATCTAGTGATGCCTCTGTCTCGAAAAATCAAGAGGTACGTTCAGGGCTTGCCGGTGGATGTTCGCAGGCATATGATCGCCGCTCGGCAAGGCACGTTTAGGTCGGCGATTGATTTGGCAGGGAGGCTATATGATGAGCGGGAGGTGGTGGTGACTGAAGCGAACAAGAAGGGTGGTGGTGATCGGAACTGGAACGGGAAAAGGTTTGGTCGAGGTGATGCCTCGACGGGTAACAAGAAGGCACGGGTAGATGACCGCCGTGTGGCCACATCGGGTGTGGGGTCGAAGAGGTGTGGCAAGTGTGGAAGGGAGCATGCAGGAGAATGTAGGCTGGGATTGAATGTGTGCTTCAAGTGTGGGAAGATGGGGCATATGGCAAGGGATTGCCGTGCAGGCAGATGTTTCAACTGTGGGGAAAGCGGTCATATGAGTAAAGACTATAAGAAGCCGATGGCTGAGGGTTCCGGGGTGAAGAATACGGGGAGTGAAGGACCGAGGGCGAGCGCAATATTGTCTGGATGGAGCACACATGGCAAGTTAGCTTGCCCATATTGTTCGAATCAATCAGGATCATTCTAGTTATCATTCGGAGGGAAACCTTGCTGGTTTGATTGTCATAGACAATATCTTCCCCCCCGGACATTGTTTCCGAAAAGATAATATCAACTTTAGGAAAAAACATTAAGGTGTCACGAACAATATGTATTCCGGAGCCAACCGGAGATGAAATATGGCAGACTATACAACATTTCCCTGTCGTTTACAATGGTATCCCTTTTGGTAATAAAGACTATGAAAAACTACCAGGTTTTGGGGAAACACAATTGGGTAAAGAGAAGCATGTTTTGGGATCTTCCGTATTGGCGTAACTTGTTGATTCGACATAACCTCGACGTGATGCATATCGAGAAAAATGTATTTGACAATCTCTTTCACACTATTATGGACACGAACAAGAAATCCAAAGACAATATGAAGGCAAGGCAAGACCTTGAGCTTCTCTGTGATCGACCTCTTTTAAACCTCATTCATGGTAATAACGGGAAGATGGCCAAAGCTAGGGGAAATTACACTTTGCCAAAAAGTGATGTTAAAAAAGTATGTGTGTGGTTGAAAAAACTTACATTTTTAGATGGGTATGCGTCAAACATAGGGAGTTGTGTAAACATCAAAGAGAATGGCTTTTATCCTTTTAAAAGCCATGACTCTCATGTATTTATGCAACGGTTTCTTCCAATTTCCATTAAGGATTTTGTTTCTAAAGAGACATATGAGGCTGTAACAGAATTATGCATGTTCTTTCGGGTTTTATGCTCGAAAATGTTGCGTCGCATGACGTGTACTATTGTTCCAACCATATGCAAGTTAGAAAAAATATTCCCTCTAGGTTTATTTGATTCCGCGGAACACCTAGTCATGCATCTAGCGAGTGAAGCTCTTCTTGGTGGCCGAGTGCAATATAGATGGATGTATCAATATGAGAGGTAATCAAATTGTTTGTTATCTTATAGATCAAATGATTTTCTAAACTCTGTTAAGCATTTCTAACATATTGATAATTTCTAAATGTAGGAAGCTTGTCATGATTAAAAGAAGAATTAGAAACAAATCAAGGGTTGAAGGTTCCATCACAAGGGAACACCTAGTGAATGAAGTTACCACATACAGTTCACTATACTTTGACCCGATGATGGAGACATGCCATAATTAAAAGCCTCGAAACTTTGCACCACAACATCCTAGCTTTTCGAGAGGAAACTCTCAACTTAGCGTGTTTGTCGTTCCATCAAAAAGATTATATGAAAACAAAGGAAAGCATAGACCAATGAGTTTTGAAGAAACTAAAAAAGCATATAACTATCTTCTTCTAAATTGTTCAGAAGTGACAAGCTACGTCAATGAGTTTGATGAAACTGTAGACCAATTGTATCCAGATGAACCAGTTTAACTCTCAGAGATGAACACTTTGCTGAATGGTTTCAAGAACGAGTAAGTAAAACCAATTAACTGATCATGATTTGTATTATTGCATTATTAATCTAGATAATCATTAACAAACACAACAAGTGTGGGTGTGTCATTGAATGCAGGTAAATACGGGATTGTTGGATGGAAGCACGAAACATTTGCAAATAATAGTTAAAGTATAAAATTTTTAGTTTGTTAGTTTCTCATTGAATCTATCACTTATATTGATATTGTAGGTTTGGATCAAATAAAGTTGTAAAGACCATCAACAGACATACTACATGAATATTTTAAAAGACCATGAATCACATTTAAGAAGGTCCCAAAAGATGTGGTGACCCATATGTTTGCTACATTTAGGGTATTATTTCAATAATTATTTATATTTATGATATCATTATATTCTTTTGTTTATATTTTTAACTTTAGTTTTTTTATAGACACGTTGGAGTTGGGATCCTAGAAACAAACAATTGCCTTATGAGGGATTTAGAAACGTACTAAAGTCACGTTATAGAGACATTATGTTGAGAATGAGACACAAAGATATCAAGAGAGCTATGGATGCTGGGAATGTTATTGAGAAAAGTATGATCTACACTATAATTAGTAACTTTCCACCCCATGAAATCCATCTTAATGTATGGCGTCAAATGTGTAAGGTCAGCAAGTTAATACATTAGAACTTTATGTTATATTTTATCAGGGAAGTCACTATTTATATAACCTTATGACGTGAAAAATATGTACTATAACTAATATGTTATTATAATATTAGATTAATATAACTATTATTTCCATCCAAACAAATGCTATAATATATACTATATACATAGAGATAGATATATAATATATATAGACATAGAATATATATAGACATAGATAGATATATACTATATATAAGATATAGACATAGAGAGAGATATATACATATAGAGAGAGAGACATACATATAGATATACATATATAGAGATATATATATATACATATAATATATATATATACTATATATAGTATATATATATATATATATACATATACAGATACATATATATATATATATATACATAGATATATAGATATATATATATATATATATATATATATATATATATATTATATATATATATATATATATATATATATATATATATATATATATATAAATCCTATTGCGACGCAATTACGACATAACAGGTATTTTTCTTATTTGATTAATCTCTACGTCGCAAATGTTATTTTCATATTTAATTAATCATTTGTGTGATTAAACCTTTATTATATATATATATATATATGTTATTTATATCAATATAATTAATGATTATTAGAGTTATTATATATATTTTGTGACGTATTTACGACGCAGGTGGCCTAAGTTATTGTATGAGTCGTAGATACGTTGCAAATTAATATTTTCTTTTGTAATTAATTTGTGTTATCTGGGTTATTATAAACATAAAATATTCAATAGGGAGATTTCCGACACTTTTACGACGGAAAAAATTAGGTTTTCTTATTGTGTCGCTAAATTGACGCAAAACTTGTAGTAAATTTTGGTAGTGTTTTTTTCTCGCAATTCTGTCGCCGTTTGCGACGCAAAAATTGTGTCGCAAAAAAGTGTAGTAAACCATCCTTTTTTCTAGTAGTGTACGAGGGGACAGTACGATAAAATAATAACTACACACTTGCATATATAAACACAACACAACAGATCGAGGAACAAACATATGAACCAGAATACGTGTATAACACACTCACAAACACATACTTGCTAGTTGCTAAAATATACATAATATGCCAAATGTGTAGCCTTCACTATATGTCACATACATACATACATACATGCATCATGCATCCATGCGTACATACAAACATACATTATACATACAACGAACAAAATTCAAAACGAGGTCGTTCAGATAATATACGTGTGTAGTGAGTATGATGGTTGTGTCTTTATGTGTGTCGGATGCAGTGGGAAGTGGGGGGCTGGTAACTGCAATGCTGAGACACTGCTGCTACCATTTTTGTCATCTGAGAAGTTGGCACAGACAATTATAGCTGGATTTTGTTTCTTCATGGCCCCCCTTCCAAACCCACACCTCTTTTACACACAATTCTGAAATATTTCATTTAAATGTCTGTATGGATTGAGCAACCAGCCACGCGTTAATTATGATCTTCTTAAGTACCTTTTCATGTTAAGTAAGTGTGACATATGTAATCCTAATTAGTTAACTTGTGGAAGCTAGTTAGTAACAGTTTTAGACTCAATTAACCTGTTGTTGGACCTCCTTTTATCTCAAGTGCAACCAGAAAATTTTTTAGATGATTCAATTTTAATTATGTTTAAAGGTCAAGGTTTGAGACAGCTTTCGTTATTTTTCACACTTTAATCCGATGTGTATTTCGTTATTTATAGCAAAAGATAAGCCAACTATTTTAACCACCTATGTTACATAACAAACTACCCATAAGCAGCTGAATAGTCGTAGTGACATGAAGCTTGTACCGAGAAATAGCAAAATGCTACAAAACATTAGACGTTAAGGGACAAACGAATCCGTCGGAAATCCACTGGTAATCACTCTGTGGTACTCCCTTGGAAAACTTGACGCAGGTAATTAATTTGTCAACACTCATCAAGGAGTACACCTGGCGAAAGATTAATTACCAACAACGTTGATTGTCATAAGTTATGAGGTGCATTTATCCACAGATTACTGGCGGACGATCTACTTGAAGACCTCCACAACGCGACGATTGACACTATAAAATTCTACCTCTACAACCTCATCAAGCAATCTATAATAGTCACACTTTGACAATTGTAAGAAGCCTCCCTTAAACATATGTTACTGTTATGTGTGTCCTACCGATAACATTTGTTTGAGTATCAAACTTGTATTTATTTACAAAACATCTCTTATGTGATAAAATAGATTGATTAAGTTTGCGTGCAAAGGTTTTTAATTGGTTGCTTGAATCGACTAACCGGTGATTACAAAAATGAAAGATAAAGACCTTTGATGAGTTAACAATCACATATGGATTAGGGTTTGCCTTTTTTGATATAGGTATCATTGGATGTTATTTATCATCACGATCTTCTAACAGATTAGAAACTTGAATCAGATAATGAGTCTTAGAATGTCTTTTTTAGCACGCTTCCACCGGATTATATAGCTAGGTATGAGTTATGGGATTCGCCCATCTCCTATATATACCACGCGTAGGAGCAGGATATTCTCTAGCCCGAACAAGTGGCCGAAATCATGACTTTTCGACCTTCAAGAGTGATTCCACATTGATGGACTGGAAAAATTCGTCTTGGTCGGGTTCGCTACCTTTATTATTAGTCTATATTTATACAAGTGATGCTTCACCTCTTCCCTCTCTATGTGATTTTAAACACACAATTTAGACCAATCACATCTAATACAAAGAACTAGCCCCTTAAGTAGTTTCGTTTTCCTTTGAGCGTATCATTCCTTGGAGTAAGCAAAGTTCAAAAAGCCATTTATTCAATCGATCAACTCAGTGCTAAGCCGTCAGTGAATGTCATATTTTCTATACATCCATTCTCTATGTGTGAATATTGTATATAATTAATATCTAAAAGCAAGTTCATTTAACACTACCTTAATATCCCTTTTATTATATATACATGCCATAAATGCTTTAAACCGAAGTAATACTGCATGCACATACATGCGTGCATACAAATTAGGTCTTGCAATCAACACTGGGAAAAGACAAACAACTTGTTAGTGGTGACAATTTGTAGTGTCGATAATGGGAAGGTGGTGTGTGGTGGAAAGTGGCAGAACTAGGAATTTTCTCACCGTGGTCACAACTTTTTGGTCTATATGAATGTATTTTTACCGTGACGGGTCACCAAAATGCTTTTTAAATCGGGCCGGGTCATAAAAACTGGTTTAAGCCGAATAAATTTGGTTTTGTTTGAGTAACCAATTGGATCAACTTAAAAATAAATGTAAACACACATATTTGAAATAACATATTTCGACTCTTTTATTATTTTAAAATGGACTTATAAAACTAGATACATAATTATATATTTATCCTAAACATAAACTAATACTAAATAAACTCAACACTACTTAAACAATCATAAATAATAAATAAAGTACTCCTAATATAATACAAACTCAATAAATAAATTAATGATTATCTACTCATAACAAAACCGATAATTACTAATTGGAACTAAACTAAACTTTTCACTCATTGGCCTTTTTTACTTTGTCCACGTTAATCCCTTCAATTTGATGGCGGCTACAAAGTTCATGAACCATAGTTAAGGATGGTGGAGTATTTATATTTTGAAAAAATTTAGTAATAAATTAGGCACTGTTTTTCTCTATGAAGGCCAAGGTAAGAATTGGGAAAAAAATCAAAGTGGGATAGAAAGCGCAACCTACAGAGCATATATTTTGGTTACAACATTCGGAAAAAAATATTTATGGGGCAACCTTCATAAAAAATTGGGTAATTACATGTTTTTACACTGGGATCTACATATTACCAAGAAATCACTGGGTCATTTGACCCCATTCTCGGCACCTACTTCCGCCCCTGGTGGTGGACCTGTTCTAGCAGCAACGTTTGGGGAGAAGGGAGTTCGTGTGAGAGCTTAAGGGGAAGGGGTGAGAATGGAGGGAGTGGAAATGGACGGAGTGCGCGATATGGAGAGAGGGGATCATGTGGGGTCGATAGAGTTTATTTCAAGTCTTCCATTAACATTCAAGTCAAAAGCAATTATCTGATTACATGATCATGAATCATTGATCAAATATTTATAACATAGATTATCATTGAAACATGATGCCAATATTTGATTAGGAGCTTCTTCATGCAAATACATCACAAGCTCAACTACGATTGGAGTTACCTGATATGCATACTAAAAGTTAGCGTTGCCGAGTAACTTTTAGTTTTAATTCTAGAACATATGATCATAAGTCCTTAAAACCTTTGAAGAATGATCCAGAAAAAAAATTGTTTATTAACATGACATACCATTTATTATTAATTACTCTGAAAACATATCATTCATACAGTGATCATCCATGCATGCGATTAAGCAAGCTATGAAATGCTAGCACAAGGCTAACTACTATGAGTGCTAGCACGAAACTGTGATTGCAAGAACAAAGCAAGCCTATGATTGTTAGCACAAAGTAGACCTATGAATGCGAGCACAAAACAAGCCTATGATTGGTAGGACAAGGTAGACCTCTGAAGGGAAGCATAAAGTGTAACACTCGGTTATTTATTATTTTGAAGCCGACGAAGGAAGAAAAAGAAATAAAGTCCAAAGTCGAGGGACCAAACTCGCCAACGAAAGAAAGTCGGGCGAGTGGGAGTATATAAGGGAGAGGGCAGCCCTTACCCTCTCCCCCACACTCACAAATCAGCCACCAAGAGAGGAGAAGAGAGAAAGGAAGAAAAGAGGGAAAAGTGCCGGTACGGGTTGATTCGGGTGGCCAAAATCGTCGTGTAGCAACCAGATCGAAGCCCTTGTCGTTGTGCTCGTTTGTGTGAGTTCTAGGACCCCACTTTTACTTGTTTTCAACCGATTTTGGGGCTGGAAAGCATCAAAAACCCATTTTTGTATGTGTATGTGTTTGGCCCATTTGGGTGTGTTGTGTGTGATGCGTTTAGAGTATGTTTCCCAGGCTTGTGTGTGCTTGTATGGTGTTGAGGTATGCATTCCTAAGGTCTAAGATGGTTGATTTAGGCTTAGAATGGGTTTGGATGAGCTTGGAGGCCGAAAATGGCAGATTGGGTTCGAGATGAACTCCATTCTGCATCAGCTAGGGCTATGCGACCGAATGGAGGCTATACGGTCGATTGAGAGGCGATTGAGGTTCATTCTCACGATTGGGATTCATACGCACGATTGAGGTTCATTCGCACGACTAAGGTTTCATTCCACGAATGGGAGTCCAGTCGCATGGGGAGTCATACGACTGAGGGTCCAGTCGCATATGTGCCTAGTGGCATGAGTCATGCATGAGGTTAGTCGCATAAGTGCTCATTCGCATTAGTTCCATCCGCATGAGGTCCATACGCACGACTGGATGTCCATTTAAATAGATGTTCATCCGCATGAGTCCAATCGCATGATGTTCAGTCGCATGGAGGCCATGCGACTGAAGGGTGTCCATACGCCCGAATATAGGGCTGTTGCACTCGAAGTAAAGTGTAGTTCGACTTCTGAATTTCGGGGGAAAGTGCAGATGTAAGTTTTGACGTAAAGGTTCCCGTAAGAGTATGAAAGATAACTGTTATGACTTTAGAGAGCCGGTAGGGCATAATGATGATGATGTTGCATGTGTGTGCATGATGCATGTTATGTATGTATGATGTTGCCCTGTATGACGTGACGTCGGTGCATGTTAATGTTCCTTAATATGATGTATGTTTATCTTTCTTGTGGCTTTACGTGTTATGATAACGAATGAAACGAAGTATTATGTAACGTAAAGTGGAAAGAAATGAAAAGTCTTGCATGTATCGGGTATCGGGTCCTTCTTTGTGATCGACCATTTATGTAGAACCTCTACCGCTTACCTCTAGTACTGCAGCATACGTTCAGCTGTTCAATTATTGACTTCGGCCCAGTAGCTAAATTGTTCGGGGTGTAGCATATGGTATTGGTACGAATGATATCCGATGCGCAAGTAAAGTTATAATGAACGAACGAATGGATGAATGAAAGAGATAATAAAGATATTATCTATGTGTACGTATGATGTGTGATCATACAAAAGTAACGAATGGTTTTAGATGAAAGTAAAGTATGTTTTATTATAAAACTAGAACTCACTCAGCAACGCTGACTTTTTATATGTTTTCCAGTTGGCAGGTAATGATTGCTGAGGATGGCACGAGGTGGCTACTCAGTTCTTTTTGATGGCATCCATTTGAATAGGGCTTTTGTGATGTAATGCAACCATATATTTTGTAACTGAGTCACGATGTATTAATTGGCAAAAGCTTTTATAACGTAATGAGATGTCTATTTTGATAATTCCGCTGCAATGTTTTATGAAAGTTAAATGTAATATTTGTTATATGTGCGACGAATGACCAACTGTAAGCGTCCCGGGAACGGGGCCTTACATAAAGCAAGCCCTTGATTGTTCGCACAAAGCAAACATGTGAATGCGAGCACAAAGTGAGCCTATGATTATTAGAACAAAGCATGCTTGTAAATACGAGCTTGAAACAAGCCTATGATTGTAAGCACAAAGTAGACCTGTGAATGCAAACACAAAGCAAGCTACTATAAATGCTAGCCAAAAGCGAGGCCTGAGTGAAAGGGTGAATAACGTTGAAATCCTTTTTAACAACTTGACTTTGTTTAATAACAGTAGGCAATTAAGCATGAACCCTTTGGCTTTTGATAGTAGGTGAACATATGAAAATATTTCAAATGAAGTGAATGCGGATGAAAGTTATCCCATGCAGATGACACTGGTCTTGACCAATGCGGAAGAATAGTTATCTTTATCGGGCTAAGTACTGACCCAATAATTATGGATTAACTTAATGTCGATAGGTTTCATTAATATGGTTAATTTGTCTTAATGCGGATGGTTTGGTTAAATGCAGGTGAACTTTTATGTTAACTGTGTTGGGTCATGCAGGCAATAATGAATGAGGGTAGCAGTGAATATTGGTCACATTGAATGCGAATAGTAATTCACTCTTCCGCATCATCTATACTTAGGACTAACTAATAGGTCAATGTAGATGAAGGAATGAATGCGGGTAACAATGATGCGGGAGAAGCTTCTACTCTTTCGTATTAACTACACTGAGACTGCGAAGTACTCAATGCGGATAGGGAAGGCAATGCGGGGTAGAAGTGGGTAATTCTATTACGGGCGAGATGGAAGTCAAGGAAAGCTATACCATTACTTTCTTTAAAAACCATTAGGATATTTATAAAAAATCTAGGGATCTTATATAACTTTGAATAACATAATAAA
>CM046031.1:7860887-7905887 GCA_025215565.1 Flaveria ramosissima
TCTGTGGTTGAGATTAAAAAAAATAATAATGTAAGTCAATATATTAAATCATTTATGTAATTAAAACATTAAGGGTATATTAGTAAAATGAGATTATTATGTCTTTTGGAAACCCCCAAAATAGGAAAGATCCCATATTTTACTCCCTCTCTCACCTTCATTCATAAATTTTATTAACTAAAAAATAACTTAAACATAAATTTTATTAACTATAAAACCACTTACATAAAAATAAATTTGTATGATTTATATGCATCAGATCGTTATTGTATAATTTATATAATTTACATATATGTAAATAATACTTAATTTAACAACAACTACAATAAAAAATGCTTATATGATAACAAGCTACATATGCATTAGTTTTGAGATTATTATACAAACTTAAGCAATTTACATATACCTAAGTTAGTATATTTTGAAAGATATATGTTATCAGTATGCAGGTCATGTATATGTACGCTAATGTATCAAGCTTACATATATGTAATCAATTTTACACAGTCAAACTAAAAACAATAACCAGTATTTCATTGATATAACTATGATTTACATAAACGTAATCATATGGCTATGGCATTTATGTATATGTAGACAAATTTAAATATATGTTTACATATATGTAACCAAATTTACATATAGCTATATGTATATGTAATTAAGTTTACATACATTTTTACGTATATGTAAATCTATATACATATACGTTAACGATACTACTTCATACTTTGCAAAAAGTTTCAAAAGCATCTTTATAATAAATATTAAAATATACATCTAGAACAAACTTAAATAGTATTATCAAGTAAACAACGTTATAAACAATACGATCTTCGTCATCATTGTTGTCTTCAAAATTTGTTGTCTTCAAAAGTTGGGGAACCCAAAACCCTTTCTGTTTGTTCAATAATAATATATAAAAAAACAAATAACAATTCGTCTTTTCATCCAAATGTAATTAAGTCTGACAGAACATCTTCACCACAACAAGTTCTTGATACTGTACAAAGTAATTCTTGCATAATCCCTTTAAAAGTTATAATATATTTACGTTTATGTAAAATTTTAACTAATGAGCAATTTTTTTCAAATTCAACATTTATTTACATATATGTAAATCTTTATACTTATCATTCATTTTTCAAAATTATAATATGTTTGCCTATATGTAAATTTTCATATTGTTCGTCTAAATTTTAAATTGATCGTATATTTACATGTTAGAAATCTATGTTAACTCAACATTATGATTCAAAGTCTACATTTGCATACATGTAGGTAATTAAAAATAGATGTTTACAAACGCGCATGTTCAACCTATTCAAAACAATTAATTTTCAACCTACACATAAATTTTATGTTGTCTTCTTTTCCGTTGATTTTCAAAATATTTTATAAACAATAGAAATGTCTCAACTAGAATAAAAACCTAAAACTCTAATCACAAATATTGTCTTTAATATAAAAGTTCACACTAACGAATAAAGTATTGAATCAAATGGTAAAACACATGACATACCAATCATAAATGTTGTCAATCATTTTCTAATAATATTGTCTTTGTAACCACCATTCTAAGTTAGTAGCCATACTAGATTATTCTCGAGAAACCATTGCTGCAATTGGAGCAACAAATTCATGAACTTCAGATGGCCGCAAGCCCGCAACCATAATTGTTACGTCCATATTTTTTCTTTAGAAGTGTGGAAGGAAGATGATGATATATAAAGAAAATCTACTTGTACGAAGATGATAGACAATCTGTTCAAGAAATGAAATGAAGATTGACCACAATTGGTTACAAGAATATATATGATTTGATTATACAAATAAACCTAACCAAATAGAGAGAAAATTAAGCAACTCATATAATTAAGATAATTACCAAATTTAAGTCGTACTAAAATGTATTAAATACCCTTTTTAATTTATTAAAATATCTCTCAAAACTCATTTATTTACCAAAATACCATTATTGATTGACCTATTGATCAAAAGATCTAACGGCTTAGATTAGTTCTTGCAGTTCTCTAGATATTTAAGAGTTCTGCAATGATCCTAACCCTATATATATATATATACGTATACGTATATACATATACATATATATATATATATATATATATATATATATATATATATATATATATATATATATATATATATATCTATATAGATATATATATCTATATAGATGCATACATATCTATATTATATACTATCTCTCCTGTCTATCCTCTCTCTCTCTCTCTCTCTCTCTCTCCCTCTCTCTTTCTCTCTCTTCTCATCTCTCTTGGCCTCTCTCTCTATCTATCCTCTCTCTCTCATTCCTATCTCCTCTCTCTCTCTCCCCTCTCTCTCTCTCTTTCTCTCTCTATCTCTCTCTCTCTCTCTCTATCTCCTCTACTCTCTCCTTCTTCTCTCTCTCTCTTTCTCTCTCTCTCTGTCTCTCTCTTTCTCTCTCTCTCGTGTCTCCCTCTTTTCTCTTTCTTCTCTGTCTCTCTCCTCTCTCTCTCTCTGTGTCTCTCTCTCTGTCTCTCTCTCTCTCTCTGTCTCTCTCTCTGTTCTCTCTGTCTCTCTCTCTGTCTCTCTCTGTCTCCCTCCCTCTCTCTCTCTCTCCTCTCTCTCCTCTCTATCTCTCTCTCTATCTCTCTCTGTCTGTCTCTCTGTCTCTCTCTCTCTGTCTCTCTCTCTGTCTGTCTCTCTGTCTCTCTCTCTCTGTCTCTCTCTGTCTCTCTCTGTCTCTCTCCTCTCCTGTCTCTCTCTCTCTCTCTGTCTCTCTCTGTCTCTCTCTCTCTCTCTCTCTTCTCTCATCTCTCTCTGTCTATCTATGTCTTCTATGTGTGTGTCTATCTCTCTCTTATCTTCTGTCTGTTCTATCTATATATCTGTATCTCTATGTATATATCTGTGTGTGTGTGTTGGGTTGGGTTGGGTTCAAATAAAAAACACGGGAACTTGTGACCCATTAACTTGCTTATATTTTCTAAAATAAAAAATAATCCCTTGTATTTTGTGAGACCTATGTGCAAAAAGTAATATGAGATTTTGATCTTAGTACATCAAAGTGAATATTAGATTTATTGGTTTTTACATTAATCTTGGTTTTCATTTGAACCCCAATCATATATATATATATATAATATATATATAATATATATATATATAATATAGAATCTTATATATATATATATATATATATATATATATATATATATATATATATATATATAAATATAAATATTACGTTACTTTTCATATCTTACATACTAAGATGAAAGATGTTTTTAACTAGAACTAGGTATATATTAACTCGCACATTGCCTGAGTAGTCAACCTGTTTTGAAACAAAGTTGTTAAGACTAGGAAGATCAATACAACCTAAAATACACTAGTTGGCTGGTCTTAATTTTTTTCTAGCACAAACGAAGTTGTTAAGGCTCAGAATAGGTAGCCCCGTTGTGGCTGCAACCTAGTGGACTTGCCACGTCAACGGGTTACTTTTTAGCTTCATCATGGCCTATATATGTATCACATAACCCAAATCAGATCACAAAATAATTGGCTTCAAACAACAAACCTGTATTTTTCAACATTTCTAATGCACTATTGGCATGAGATCTCAGATAAACAGTCTTTCATCATTATAAACAAATGACAACTAGACAACATCGTTCTCAACCTAAAAAGTTGCCTCAAACCAATTAAAGTCCAATGGATCTCGTCCTTGACATAAAAAAACCCACCAAAAGGCCTATGTCTCATATGGAAAACAATCCATCATCATCGACATCTTACAAATGACCATGGAAAATAACACCAAGTATACATCGACCATCATAAATATCGCCAGAAACCCCAAACGCGAGAGGTCCTCATCCTAAAATTCGTCTCAGATTGATAACAATCTGTCATCATCGACGTGTTACAAATGACCATGGTAGACAAAACCAAGTATAAATCCATCGGCATAAACATTGCTAACAACCTTAAATGGCAGTGAAGCCGGAGCAACCACTATTTCCGCCGCCATCGTAAGAGAGCGAACATCCTAATTTCGTAAAGGCTTGGAATCCCTATAACACCCTTGGAGACAAAATCGATCCATGAATCGAAAATCCAGACACTGTCGTCACCGCAACCACTAGCTCCCTCACCGTCATCAACCCAACCACCATCATTACCCCCATGACAGCGCCACAACCCCTTCACCACCATCACCCCCACCACTGGCTGTAACACCAATGGTCCCGACAAGTTCGTTAAGCGATAACAACGGCTCAACGGTTGTTGCATGTTGTAAATCGTGAAAGAAAGTGGTGATATGGTGGCGGCGAGACAGAGCATCCATTTCCCTATCCTATTTCTATGTCTCTTTCTATATAACAATAAAAAAGAAGATGCATTCAAATAGATAGCAAAGTAAAGTTACCAAAATAAACTTTGCAGCAAAGTTGAAATGATAGAGCTACCCCTTTGTACGATTTATCATTTTGTGTTTTTCATATATAGGTAAATAATGAAATGTGTTCACATGGGAAATTATGCATACATGGGAAATTATGCATACATGGGAACTCATCGCTTACAATAAGTTTGGCACCCAATCCAAGAGTCAGGGATCTTATTTACTTATCACGTTTAGTTCCTAATTCTGTTTTATTAGATAAACTCTTTAATAAAGTTCTTCATGTAAAGCTAGATTGAAACATATGCCAATGGACTCATTTTGGTTTTGAATATAATAAACTAGTCAACAACGTAACTAAGGAATTCAATGTCATTCGCCATGTTTAACTTCCGAAACAAATGATTCCAACTAGTTGCATCGTATGTGGTGTGTGTATTGGTATTAAACAAATAAGTTTGGCACTTTATCCAAAAGTTAGGAATATTATTACCTTATTGCATATGCAGTATTTAAATAAGATGCATTAAAGCATAAGCAACAGACATAAAATTCATTACATTATCTTGGTTTTTAACATAACATAAAAGTGCTTTAACTAAACATGAGCTACTTTAACTAAGATTCTAGTCATATGTATACCAGGTACCCTTTATTTTTATGCGAAGTTGGTATCTATAATCAACTCATACATGTTTTACTCAAAGAGTTCTACTTTTAAATTTAAAACATAACTTAGCACTTTTTAACATTTTATAGTACAATAAACATTGCATCATAAGATATCATAACTTTACCGTGACGTGACATGATATGATATGACATTATCAGGTTAAGCCACATAACATTATCATTCACAACACACATTGATACTCCTTTCATGCAAGACTCATCACCATTATTTTCACGTTCGCAATACTTATCTTCTCTTTCTTACCATGGTAGCAAAGCTTAAACCATTTTCAAATGTAAAGTTAGGACGTATCCTTTTCTTGCTAATAGGCAAGACATGAAAATAACATTCATAAGACATAACATATTATTATATAACCTCTTTCTTATACATATATCCTGTCATTAAAAAGATTGATCATTCATCCTTCACTTTCCTTACACATTTGTAGGACTTAACAATATCATTTATTCTTTGCTTTATCATGCTATAACACCTGTAAATATGTAAGGCTTCGTTCCCGGGACGCCTACAGTTGATCATTTATCGCACATAAAACATATATTTACATTCGTATTTCATAAACAACGCAGCGGAACACTAAAATAATCTTTCATTTCTATATAAATGCTTTTGCAAGTTAATACAACATTCATTACAAAACAGTTTGTTCGCATTACAATGCAAAAACATTAATAAAAAGAATGCCATTCCAAAAGAGCCGAGTAGCCTCGCAGTGTCATCCTCAGCAATCATTACCTGCCAACTGAAAAACACATAAAAGTCAGCGTTGCTGAGTGAGTTCCAGTTTTATAATAAAATACTTTACTTTTATTAAACTTTACTCCTCATGCGATCATACATCATACATATACTCAAATAATATCATTATTATCTTCATCATTCACTCATACTGTAACTTTTAGATTCTTTAATCATTACAACTTTTATCTTTTCCATCAATCATAAACCTTACCCTTCTGCTCATGGTACTGGACCTAGGCCTATCATAGACCTTCTATAACGGTGCACCGCACCTCATGGCCCCAGCATCTAGGATAAAGTTTAGGTGTACTATGCAATACCTTTCTGTTCATGGTTCTGGACCTAGGCCTATCGTAGACCCGCACCTCGTGTCACAATACCTAAGGTATGAAGATATGTGTACCATTGCCATATGCAATACCTTTCTGTTCATGGTTCTGGACCTAGGCCTATCGTAGACCTTCTATAATGGTGCGTCGCACCTCGTGGTCACAGTACCTAAGGTATGCAGCAATAGTTCTATACAAATGATCAATCACAAAGAAAGACCCGATGTGCCCATGCTTGCAAGATTTTCTTACTTTCATTACTCATTAATGCATGCATTCTTACTTCATGTTCCTCTTCTTTATCTTTCACTTTACGTTACATAATACTTCATTATTCATTCATTCTTCACTCATGTCATTCATTAATTCTTACATACACTATATTTACATACATCATACACATACACATCACAAGTCATCATACATCGAAACATATCATACACAGCATCGTCATCATACGAGCACAACGACAGGGCTTTGATTTGACTCGCTCCTCAACGATTTTGGCCACTCGAACCAACCCGAACCAACACTTTTTCCTCTTTTCTCTTCTTTCTCTCTTCTCTTCTTTCTTTGGTTGATTTGTGAGTGTGGGGGAGAGGGTAAGGGCTGCCCTCTTCCTTATATACTCCCACTCACCCGACTTTCTTTCGTTGGCGAGTTTGGTCCCTCAACTTTGGACTTTATTTCTTTTCTTCTTTCGTCGGCTTCAAAATAAACAAATAGTCGGGTGTTACAAGTCCACCCCCCTTAAATAGGTTTCGTCCCCGAAACCTGTTATTCTTCGAACAAACGTGGATAATGCTATCTCATTTCTTCCTCAGTCTCCCACGTTGACTCGGATCCCTTCCTGTGCTTCCACTGTACACGCACAAGAGGAACCACTTTATTTCCCAGTCTTTTCTCTTTTCTATCGATGATTGCCACAGGTTGCTCCACGTAATTGAGCCTTTCATCTACTTCGATATCTTCCAATGGAACAATCATATCTTCATCTGCCAAGCACTTCCTTAGATGAGATACATGGAATGTTGGGTGAATTCCACTTAACTCATCCGGTAACTCCAGTCTATAAGCCACCTCTCCTACTCGAGCGATGATTCGGAAAGGGCCTATATACCTTGGGCTCGACTTACCCCGCTTTCGAAAGCGGATGATACCCTTCCAAGGTGAGACCTTCAACATAACCCGGCCACCCTCCTGGAACTCAATCGGCTTGCGTCGTTTATCAGCATACGACATCTGTCTGTCTTTGGCTGCCTTCATGAAGGCTTTAATCTTCTCAAGCTTCTCAGTCGTAGCCTCGATTACCTCGACGCTCCCCAATTCCTTCTGACCAATATCACCCCAATAAACGGGTGTTCTGCATCTCCTACCGTATAACATCTCATATGGTGGCATACCAATGCTGGCATGATAGTTGTTGTTGTATGAGAATTCGGCTAACGGTAAGTGGTCATCCCAACTTCCCCCAAAATCAATCACACATGCCCGAAGTATGTCTTCCAGTGTCTGAATGGTCCTTTCTGACGGACCATCAGTCTGGGGATGATAAGCCGTGCTAATATGTAACCTCGTCCCCATAGCATCGCGGAATTTCTTCCAAAATTTAGATGTAAACCGGGTGTCACGATCAGACACAATAGACACCTGCACACCATGACGAGTTACAATTTCCCGGATGAACAGATCAGCCAACCTCTCAGATGAATGTGTCTCGCGGATCGGTAGGAAGTGAGCACTCTTTGTCAAACGGTCAACTATCACCCATATGGCATCGTACCCTTTCGGGGTTCGCGGTAGCTTCGTAATGAAATCCATGGTGATGTGCTCCCACTTCCATTCCGGTATATCCAAAGGTTCAATCTTCCCATACGGCTTTTGATGCTCGGCCTTCACCTGTAAGCAAGTAAGGCACTTACTCACATACTCCACCACGTCGCGCTTCATACCCGGCCACCAATAATCCTTCTTCATATCTTGGTACATTTTCGTGGCACCTGGGTGAATGGAGTATCGAGTCTTGTGAGCTTCATCCATTATCTTCACCCGTAGATCCCCAAAACGAGGAATCCACACACGATCGAATCGGGTTCTAACACCGAGTGTGTTTTCACCCAATTCCCAACCAGACCTCTCATTCTTTCAGAGTTAAGATAATCTTCTTTCAGTGCCTCATCTTGAAACTCTTTGACTTGCCTCATTACATCAGAGGTCATGATCAGTTGATATGCTTTCACCCGAATCGGCTCGACATCTCTTTCCGGCTAAGGGCATCAGCCACCACATTGGCCTTGCCCAGATGGTAGTGGATCTCACAATCATAATCCTTTATAAGATCCAACCACTGTCTCTGCCTCATGTTCAGATCCTTCTGCTCGAAGAAGTACTTCAGGCTCTTGTGGTCAGTGAAAATGGTGCACTTCGTCCCGTAAAGATAGTGCCTTCAAATCTTTAGTGCAAAGACCACAACTGCTAGCTTCAAGTCATGAGTAGGATAATTCACCTCATGAACCTTCAACTGTCGGGATGCATATGCTATAACCTTTCTCTCTACATTAAGATACACCCCAACCTTGAGTAGGAAGCATCAGAATAAACCACCAGGTCTTCACTTCCATCGGGTAATGACAGAACAGGAGCTTGAGTCAATCTCGTCTTCAATTCCTCGAATGCCTTCTCTTGAGCTTGACCCCATATAAACTTTACATCTTTTCGGGTCAACGTAGTCAGTGGAGAAGCAATCTTAGAGAAGTCTTGGATAAATCTTCTATAGTAGCCCGCCAAACCCAAGAAACTATGAATCTCGGATGGCGTCTTTGGTGACTTCCATTGCATAACCGCCTCCACTTTCGCCGGGTCCACCATAATCCTGTCGGGATTCACCATATGACCCAAGAACTGAACTTCGCGCAACCAGAACGCGCACTTGGAGAATGTAGCATACAACTTCTCCCTCCTCAGCGTCTCCAGAACCTCCCGAATGCGATCGACATGCTCAATCTCGCTCCTCGAATAAATCAGGATATCCATCAATAAACACAATCACTAATTTATCCAGCATCGGCCGACACACACGGTTCATCAAATCCATAAAAGCAGCTGGCGCGTTGGTCAAGCCAAAGGACATGACAAGAAACTCGTAGTGACCATAGCGTGTACGGAAAGCTGTTTTAGGGACATCCTGCTCTTTCACCTTCAGCTGATGGTAACCAGATCGAAGATCTATCCTTGAAAACCAACTGGCACCTTGGAGCTGATCGAACAGATAATCTATTCTCGGTAAGGGGTATCGGTTCTTCACCGTCAACTTGTTCAGCTCGCGGTAGTCAATGCACATCCTCATACTATCGTCCTTCTTCTTTACAAACAGGACCATAGCACCCCAAGGAGAGATACTCGGTCTAATGAACCCCTTATCAAGCAGCTCTTGCAACTGCTCCATCAATTCCTTCATCTCCGTCGGAGCTAACCGATACGGTGCCTTGGCAATAGGTTGGGCACCCGGTATCAGATCAATTTGAAATTCAATCTCTCTGTCAGCACTCCTAGTAAGTCTTCTGGGAACACGTCTGGAAAGTCACACACAACCGGTACATCAGACAATTGTGGTGTTGGTGTATCTACATCTTTTTCGTAAGCCAAGTAGGCGTTACATCCACGCCTCATACACTTTCCCGCCACTGCCATCGAAATTACTTTCGGAATCGTAGTAACCCGATCACCATAAACTGTCACTGAACTATCGTCAGGCGTTGTCAAACGAATCATCTTCTTGCGACACACAATGTTCGACTCGAAGTCCGCCAACCAATCCATCCCAAGAACCAAATCGAAACCACCTAAGGTCATCACGAACGGTCTAACAAGAAACTTGCGACCCTCAAGTTCCACATCACAGCCCTCTATCATTTCAGAAATCCGGGTAGACTCACCTATGGCAGTTTCTACATCAAAGGGCGCATCGACCCGTCTACTACTAACAGGCAGCTTAGCACAGAAAGCAGTAGAAATAAAACTTTTACTAGCACCAGAGTCAAATAACATAGAAACTAAAGTTTGGTTCACTATAAAAGTACCGGACACAACGTCAGGGTCCGTCCTAGCCTCCTCCTGCGTCATGGTGAATGCCCTGGCACACACCCTCAATCCTTCATTCCCCGTCTTCTTCACCCCGGAACTCTCAGCCCTCGACTTCTTACAATCCTTACTCACGTGGCCCTCCATGCCACAGTTAAAGCACCGGACCGTACGACAGTCCTGGCTATATGCCCCGACTTCCCACATTTGAAGCACACATTCAGCCCCAGCCTACATTCCCCGCTATGTTCTCTCCCACACATACCACACTTCTTCATACCAGCGATCATGTGCCTGCGAATATCCGTTGCCAAACCCTGAATGTATCTTTTAATCTTCCATGACAAAGGTGTCACCTGATCCGGCACCAGACGTGCCATCTCATTGAACTTCGTGGTGTACTGCTGGTGTGTCATGGTTCCCGCCTCCAACTGCAGGAACTCCCTCTCAACCTTGTCCATATCCCAGTGAGGACAGAACTCCTCAATCACCAACTTCTTCACTTCGGGCCATCTCATTCTCCCGATTGCCCGGTTACCCTCAGCTTGGACAATATTGTCCCACCAGCATAAAGCTGAGTCCACAAACGAGTGGGTGGCAAACTTCACTTTCTGATCTTCCCGGCACTCGCTTATGTCGAGAACAGCCTCCATCTCTCTCACCCATCGGTGAGCAGCGGCAGCAGTGCCATTACCGTCGAAAGTAAGGGGCTTGCATCTCACAAACGCCCCATAGTTACAGCCTCGTGCCACCTCTTGCACAGGCTCATCTTCCTCTTCCTCGTCTTCATTATTAGAGAAAATCGTTTCAGGATCCGGTTAATCTCGTCCCCCCGAAGACCTGTTTCTCTCCTTTCTTTCTCCTTCTTTCACAGCCTTGATGACTTCGGTCATCACAGACGGTAAGATTGTCTGCATGACCTGGTGTACTTCTTCAACAACAGCCTCCTTTACCGAGGCCCTCAAGTTTGCACTCTCATCCCCAGCCTCTGGATGAGGGGTCTCAGGTTCTTCAGGAACCACCTTTTCGACTCTAGGCCTTCCTCTTTTGGGTCGCGGTTCAGCATTAGGCCCACCACGGCCTCCACCCCTAGACTCTTTAGAGGATCTACCACCAGCCATTCTCTATATCACACTGAAAGATTCAAACACCAACACGGTCATTCAAGGGAATAGCTTCGTTTATGTCAAGTATAGTAAGTCCCTAATTACAGTGGCCAGTTGTGATTAACCACTTACTTTACTCTTCATACCCCAAGCATTACCTGTCCTGACTACATCTGTATTTAAATCCACATACAACACATAACCACATACCATGTGCACATAAAACCGGTTAACTTTACGAAAATACCTGATGGCACGTAGCTACTCAGATTGGCATTCCATTCCTATTCCGTCCCATTTTTAGTTTAAGTTAAGGTTTATTTGAAAATTTACCCATTTCACTTAAACTTTGGCTCTGATACCAACTTCTAAGGCTCCGTTCCCGGGACGCCTACAGTTGGCCATTCATCGCACATAAAACATATATTTACATTCGTATTTCATAAACATCGCAGCGGAATACTAAAATAATCTTTCATTTCTATATAAATGCTTTTGCAAGTTAATACAACATTCATTACAAAACAGTTTGTTCTCATTACAATGGAAAAACATTAATCAAAAGAATGCCATTTCAAAAGAGCCGAGTAGCCTCGCAGTGCCATCCTCAGCAATCATTACCTGCCAACTGGAAAACACATAAAAGTCAACGTTGCTGAGTGAGTTCCAGTTTTATAATAAAACATACTTTACTTTTATTAAAACATTTCGTTTCCTCATGCGACCATACATCATACGTATACTCAGATATATCATTCTTATCTTCATCATTCACTCATATTGTAACTTTTAGATTCTTTAATCATTACAACTTTTCTCTTTTCCATCAACCATAAACCTTATCATATGTTCATGGTACTAGACCTAGGCCTATCATAGACCTTCTATAACGGTGCACCGCACCTCATGGCCCCAGCACCTAGGATAAAGTTTAGGTGTACTATGCAATACCTTTCTGTTCATGGTTCTGGACCTAGGCCTATCGTAGACCTTCTATAACGGTGCGTCGCACCTCGTGGTCACAGTACCTGTAACACCCCGGCCTCTCGTAATCACCAATATTGTCCGCTTTGCTCACTAAGAGCTCACGGATTTGTTTTTGGTTACCCAGGTGAAAACTTCCCAGGGGGTCACCCATCCTGGTACTACTCCCACCTGAGCACGCTTAACTGTGGAGTTTTTTAGGCTCCACAGCCAACTAAGCCCAAAACGCGTCGGTGATTTAAGAGGCAGGTCATTACTTATGAGCCAGGAATCTCTCCTGTCCACGGAGAATGTGGAAGGTACGCCTCTAGGTGTTGCAATCACCCCCATAAGGGACTCATCGCACTCGATGAGGTTTTGCCCCAACGTATATGTGGGAGGTTGCCATTAGGTGTTACAATCACCCCCCGTTAGGGACTCATCGTCCTCGATGAGTTTCTGCCCCACATCCCGGATGGTTGCCATTAGGTGTTACAGTACCTAAGGTATGAAGATATGTGTACCATTGCCATATGCAATACCTTTCTTTTCATGGTTCTAGACCTAGGCCTATCGTAGACCTTCTATAACGGTGCGTCGCACCTCGTGGTCACAGTACCTAAGGCATGCAGCAATAGTTCTATACAAATGGTCAATCACAAAGAAAGACCCCGATGTGCATACCATGCTTGCAAGACTTTCTTTACTTTCATTACTCATTAATGCATGCATTCTTACTTCATGTTCCTCTTTTCTTTATCTTTCACTTTACGTTACATAATACTTCATTTTATTCATTAACATGACACGTAAAGCCAGAAGAAAGATAAACATACATCATAATAAGGAACATATCATACACAGTCATCGTCATCATACAGGGCAATATCATACATACATAACATGCATAAACATGCAACATCATCATCATCATCATCATCATCATCATGCCCAACATACTCTCTAAGATCATAACAGTCATCTTACATGCTCTTACGGGAATCTTTACGTCAAAACTTACATCTGCACTTTCCCCCGAAAGTCAGAAGTCGAACTACACTTTCCTTCGAGTGCAACAGCCCTATTCGGGCATATGGACACCCTTCAGTCGCATGGCCTCCATGCGACTGAACATCATGCGATTGGACTCATGCGGATGAACGTCTATGCGAATGGACACCCAGTCGTGCGTATGGGCCTCATGCGGATGGACTAATGCGAATGAGCACCTATGCGACTATCCTCATGCGAATGGACTCATGCGACTAAGCACCTATGCGACTAGACCCTCAGTCGTATGACTCCCCATGCGACTGGACTCCCAATCGTACGAATGGAACCTTAATCGTGCGAATGAACCCTCAATCATGCGAATGAACCTCAATCGCCTCTCAATCGGCCGTATGGCCTCCAGTCGGTCGCCTAGCCCTAGCTGATGTAGAAAGGAGTTCATCCCGAACCCAATCTGCCATTTTCGGCCTCCAAGCTCATCCAAACACGTTCTAAGCCTAAATCAACCATCTTAGACCTTATAAATGCATACCACAACACCATACAAGCACATACAAGCCCAGAAACAAACTCTAAACGCATCACACACAACACACCCAAATGGATCATAAACACACATATATAAAAACGGGGTTTTGATGCTTTCCAGCCCCAAAATCGGTTACAAACAAGTAAAAGTGGGGTCCTAGAACTCACACAAACGAGCACAACGACAAGGGCTTCGATTTGACTCGCTCCTCAACGATTTTGGCCACTCGAACCAACTCGAACCAACACTTTTTCCTCTTTTCTCTTCTTTCTCTCTTCTCTTCTTTCTTTGGCTGATTTGTGAGTGTGGGGGAGAGGGTAAGGGCTGCCCTCTCCCTTATATATTCATTCTCACCCGACTTTCTTTCTTTGGCGAGTTTGGTCCCTCGACTTTGGACTTTATTTCTTTTCTTCTTTCGTCGGCTTCAAAATAAACAAATAACCGGGTGTTACAACATACTTAATATGTTATACTTTAGCATTTTATACTTTCCTTTAAGCTATGTACATCAATAGTTCTTCAACCTCATAGTTAGCATTACACATATGTAAAAGAATCACACCTAAGGATTTCTACCGTTTATGGGTCTAATATGTAAATTCTAAGTTTCCTAATGAAACCAGCATGATTAAATTAGGTGAAAAGGGAAAATAATATTTTGGGAACTTTGTAAACTCACAACCTAAGATGTAAACTCATAGCCTAATGTAAAATCTTATGACATGTTTGCAAACTCGCATGCATAAATATAAATTCACATGAACACTTGTAAACTTGTAGGACATATTGCAAACTGACATGTAATGTTATAAAATTGCACTCACATGGCCATTGTAAACTCGCATGAACAATGTCCTAATTTATCTATACGCACATCAACAAGTGTTTGTATACATTATCATACATTTCGGATGAAACAAGAGTATTTTAGGGTTTTTAATAGGTAAACATGCATGCATGTGCAATCAAACATAACTAATCATACCCTTATCATGTAATGAACTTTAATTTTAATCTTTGCAACTTTATCATTTATACATTATGTATGCATACCTTCCCTAAAATATTTGAAAACATCTTAAAAATAATATCTAGAATTCACCTTTCGAGCATAAACACAAAAACCTAAACAATGGAGTCCTTTGCCAACTTAAAACAAAACAATCCAAAATTTACCCTTTTCACGTTAAATCATAATAAAAACCATAGAGATCACTATACAAATGCTAGATCTTATTAAAATTCTAACAACGGAGTCCATTCATCAACATGTAAACTTTGAACATAAAGTTATTGCCATTTTGGTTAGAAAACCCTAGATCTTATTAAAACCAATCATGGCGAAACAAGAATTAGTTCTTGCTCCTTTATCAATCTCTCTAATACTCTTTCTTTCTCATGCTAAGAATTCAAAAGGATGGATGTGGGTGGCGTGTCCCTTTCTTTTTATAGGTGAGGATTATGGTTTAACCCTTTTAACGATTGTATCCTTAAAAATACCCTTACTTACTGTTTTAACCTCAAATTTAAAGCTAGTCTACTATTTTTAAAAATAGTTGGTGTTACAAATGCCTTTCCATCCTTGATATCGTAGAAAATCACATCAAACGAGGAACACATTTCTTAACAGAAAACATAAATGTAAAAAAAATTATGATACATGTAGTTTTCTTCAGTACTTGTATATTTATTCCAAGCATTTTATATGCTCAATGTACCTCAATCGTCACTAATGAACACACAACATCCATCTAAGCATCATTAGATCACTATCGTAACTAGGGGTTGATCTTTTTTGTTATCCGAATGATTAAAGTATATAAGAGTTTTTACGATTGACAGTTGATTTGTGTTGAAAAGAATGTGTTTATTCAGTTTTTCATTTACTGATGTTATATCATGTACTGAATCAAATGTAAGACGACATCATCAACCTCCCAATATATTATTTCAATGTATAAGTAACTATAAGAAAAATGAGTGTGCGTCATCATCAAAATATTATTAACAAAAGGTAATCATCAATCACAAAACCCCTCTTCAGAAAAAATAAATAAGAAACATAAAACCAACCTATAAATTAACTGTTGGTGTTAGGCCATCGGTAACTTGTCGGTAAACAATCATTGGTAATTTTTCGGAAAAGATGCTTGGTTTCTATCTAATTTGGTTTGATTGGAATAAATGACTATTCCTATATAATTATACTCTATATAAAAACACATTGTTAGCTACAGTATTTGTTAAAGTGACAGGAGGTGCATCATAACCCAATCAGACACCACTTTGTTTTGTCCTGCATCACAGCCTAATTAGATGGCACTTTCTTCTTTATTCTGTATCTATTAATAAACCCAGATTTACTTTTACAAGAAACAAACCTTGACAAGCACCATTGAACACATTGAACACATTTAGTCGGTGTTGACGATGAATTGTAATAGTGATCTGAGAAGGGGGAACAAAAAAAAGTGACGTGAATTTAAAGAATTGAAGGAATTAAATGGTGGGGTTTGGTGGTCTCCGGTGGCGGTGGCGGTGGCGGTGGCGGTGATAGTGGTGGGGAAAAACAAGAGGCAAAACAACCCATTGAATCAAAGAAATTAAAATTGAAGTTAAGGACACTCTAATTTGCATGTAATGATTTGGTTGTTGGTTTGTTGTTACGGATGTTGATTTTTGGTTTGATGAGGGGAGCTTTCGTACAATTGAAGCTATGGTGGTTTGAAGGATGAAGAACAAATAATTTATGGATATAAAATGGAATGTTGGGTTCTAGAATATTAACTATGGTTAGGATGCATTCTTTCACCATTTTTTCCAGAAAATTTGAGAGTAATTGACTAATTATTAGTGTAATTAAATACATATTAATACCATCCTTACATTTTTATTCAACTAAAATACATTATCTAGACTTTATGAAATCCAAAAATATAATATCTAACATATAATTAGGAGATATGAATTACGAAACACACAGTGTTTTACATTTTGTTAAATATTATAATGTTATTTTCAATAATATATTTTTTTATCAGTAAATATTGAAAACCATAAAACACTCACACAACATTTTTGTATTTTTATCAATCCCACGTGCAATAGATCACCCAAAGCAACATGCGAGTCTTTTTTCAAACTTTTTTTTGTGTTTTTTTACGTTAGAGTTGTAGCCGTTACGATAATTTTTTATATCCGTTTCAAAATTTAGTTCTGTTATGAAGTTTCTCGCGCAACGCGCGTGCGATTACAACTAGTTTAAATTAAATTAGGCGCACGACCTATAGTTGATAGTCCTGAACTTTTTATAAAATCTCAATCCTGAAGTTGTTGTTTATTTTAGTCTTATAATCAATTAAACTTCTATCTTATGTTGTAATTTTTTAATTTGAATAATTAGTTTAGCTTTATTTCGCAGGCAAAGAAACATTTGAATTTTACTTTACAATGAAGCAAAAAGTTTGCAATAAACAAATCTTAATTGCCCAGCTAAGAATTAATGCATTGAGTCATGCTTATATAAACAAGATCACAGGAGAATCCAAGTAAATCTGTCTACCATTGGGAGAAGTATATGAAGTAATGATTTATGTAAGCATAATATTCTTTTACTGATAAATGAAGGAAGTAGAAAAACAAATTAAACTACTAGATGGCTAATATTAATTAGTGTCAAATACAATCTTCACATATATATCATGGCCGGGCAAAGAGAAGGGAAAATGAAGGCCAATGACTAATGCATAAGGAGAGGATCTGTTTCAAGTAAACAACAATCTGGTTTCTTCATAACAATAACATGATCGGATGATACCATGATATCTTCAAGATGAGCTTCCATGGGCTGCAGCAGATTCTTGCAGTTTGAGACCACCGGTAACATTGACACACGAGGAGACGAAGATGTTGGTGGTTTTGTTAACTCTATAGCTCTGTCCACTTGAACAATCCAATCCGTCTTACAGAGAAAATAGAGCATGAGCAAGGCACATGACCCCTGAGCTGCAAGCAACCCTACCCAGAGTCCCGCGAACCCCATTTTTAAAAGGAACGCCATGACGACTGCAACCGGCATTCCGACCAAATAAAATGACCCCAAGTTGATATTGGCTCCAATGGTGGGCCTACCACTGCCTCTCAGCACCCCACAACCGGTGGTCTGAGGGCAGTTCCCGAGCTCACACAGCCCCGCTATCGGCAACGCTACAGAAGTCAGCTCAAGAATGTTGGGGTCGCTGGTGAAAAACCTGCCCCATTGGTGCCTCATCAGTGTTGTGAACAACATTGCCACGAGTCCTAACACCACCGCGCACAAAAGAGAAACAATCATAGAGATACGGGCCTTGGCGGGTCGGTTCGCACCCAGCTCGTTGCCAACCCTAGTGGACACCCCGAGGCTCAAGGCCGAAGGGAAGACATAAACCAAGGACGTGGTCTGGATGAGAATTCCCATTGAGGCAACGGTCGCTTTAGGGTTTACTAGTAACCCACACAACATTATCATTAGCTCGTACCACCACCACTCGAGGCACACAGAGACGCACGTGGGAATGGCAAATGCCATCAAGGACGACCATCCGCGGAGGCAATCGGCACTCGGTGACACCCACGATTCCCTGTAAACCCTAGTGAGGTACACAAACGCCAACAAAAGGAGCAGTAGGTTCAGGTTTGTGAGAACCATCGCGATAGCCACCCCGGAAATCCCCATCTTGAAATACCCTACGAGCAAAAAGTTGAGTGGCACATGCAGAAACACAGAAACTGCTGAACAGTAAGTTAAAGGTAGAATAATGTTTTGAGCCCGGAGATAAACACGAAGAGGGTGTAGAAGAGAGAGCAAGAAGAGGTCTGGAATGGAGAAAATGATGAAAGTGTGAGCCGCAGATGAAATTTCTTCATCTTGTCCGCACCATAACAGAATATTCTTCATGTTGAACCACATAAAAGACACTGGGAGAGAAGTTGAGAGCAGCAAAAGCACTGTTCTTTGTAGAGTTATCCCCAATATCTTCATTTGTTTGGCGCCAAACGCTTGACAACAAATGGGCTCCATGCCCATGGCTAAGCCGGACATGACGGAGTAACCGGTGATGTTGGCAAATCCGATTGAGAGAGAGCCTCCTGCGAGCTCAAGCTCACCGAGATAACCAAGAAACAACATGGAGATCATAGCTCTTGAGTATAATAGTAAGCCAGTCATGGCACTTGGTCCTGAAATCTTCCCAATGGCTTTTATTTCCTCCAATGCCTGTACAAATCAAATGGAACGATTGTATGTAATCTTTAACATATCTTTAAAAACCAAAAACTTGATCTTGAAAACCGTCAAACATTATATATATATATATATATATATATATATATATATATATATATATATATATATTACCTCAGAAGGAGTTGGCCATGAATGAAGGTGATCGTCATGAATATTAGAGTTAGGAGGATGATTATGATTATGATGATGATTGCTGTTGTTCTTGGAATTGACAAAGTTGGATGGGGAAGATGGTGTTGGATTACACATGGCTCGAAATTCTTGGTGTTTGGGAAAGAGGGAACTAGCTAGCAATCAAAAGTTAAGATAATCTAATTAATTATATGTATGTTAAAGATAGAAACACGAAAACAAACAAAAAGGAAGAGAGAAGCTAGGTAGGGGTTTTGGTTAGTTGGTAGCAAAGCAAAGCAAAGCAATTCAAGCAAAGTAGTAGTACGTACTACTAATAGTTTGTGTTTTGTTTTCTTGGGGAAAGAAATAGATGGAATTGAAGGTTTACTTTAGGAATTATATTGATGGAGTACATCTTGAGGCCATGGGTGTTGGGTATTATATATACACATACATAAACGGGTCGGGCCTACCACTTCCCACAAAACTTGTCACTATTGTAGGGGAGATGCCTTGTAAAAAAGCGGCTATTAATTAAATAAATAAATAAATAATATTGCTTCAACCAAAAGAGAGAGGTGGAGGTGGGGGTGGGGGCCGACCTGTATCCTATCATCTTCCTTTTATAGACACATATGCGTAACCAGTGTGAATGGTATCCTCATATGCTGCTTTGTTTATCTAATTAGTGGGAATAGCTTCTATGTATATATATATATATATATATATATATATATATATATATATATATCTGTGTGTGTGTGTTAACCTTTTCCTAAACGGTATATATATTAACTAGTGACTCGAATTAAAAGGGGGCTCCTATCACGCTCGCTCATGTATATATGTATTTAGTTCACATATCTCAGATAGCTAGTTAAAATTTTTTGACTTATAATGAGTGTGGATGGGTTAATTCTTTTTGTAGCAAAAGCTATATACAACTTATTTCTCTTCTAAGATAAGAAATTAGTTTATGTATTTGTTTTGTAAATGATGGAACTGAAACTTAAAAGATCTATCATATGAATTTCTAGCTCATTGTTAGTATCAAATCTAGATATATATGTCAGAACTGAATGAAATGGGCATGCATGGTTTTGTGGTAGCGAATGGTTGTTTTCTTGAGGAGCATATAAATTGCCAAGGAAGTTCTGATATCTTATCTTGTGTGGTGCATTTATTTAAATGGAGGTCTCATCAAATGATTGGGGAACCACACACGGATTATTGCTTTTAAATATATTGATCGATTTTTTCCCACCAAAATATTTATAAAAATTGAGTGTTTGAAAAGTATTTATTGAAATAAGTATTTATAAAAATATTTAAGTTTTCTCACTTATAATCTTATTGAATAAAAGGATTTAATTTTAGAAAATGTTATCAAAAAGAGTTAAAGGAAAAATTTATAGAAAAATCATAAGTTACTTTATGGATTTGTCAGTTTTAAAAAGGTTTTTTCATAAGCGTTTTCTTAAAACCTTTATAAAAATTAATATGTGATATTAATATTTGAGACCTACTAACAAAAATAATCTATGCATCACATAATATGTTTTAAAACTTATAATAAAAATTTAATAAACAAATTAGTATAACAACTAGTTCTTATACGTATCAACACGTAAGTTTCAATGTCATAAAAGTTTTGTATATGCATGTAAAAAACTAACGTGTCTAAAATTCAAAAAACAATACTAAACTATTCATTTAGATTGTTTGTTAATATGAAGAAGAAGGGAAGAGAAACTGATGGGGGCATAAAGAGTGGATTTTGAGCGGTGAATTTTTTTTTCTATATGTGTAATCAAGCGATGACAAAGAGGATTTCATTGGTCAATTTAAAATTGGAAAGTATTGTGTTAGTCTTGTTCTTTCAGAAAAGATTAGTCCAGTTATGAATTACTAGCGATACTTTCGTCGGTAAAAGGTCTTCAATGACAATCACCTGAAAAGCTTGCAAGGAAATCATGCCTGAATTTCAATCCTCAATTAGTAACGAAATAACTAAGGATTGTTAACGGAATCCTAAGCTCCCATAGAAAATCATCAGAGAAATATGTGGATATTTTATCCAAAATCTAATCCGATGCTACAAAAAGGTTGAAGGAAATTAAATATTAATATTTAATTTATGCTAACTTATAATAATAAATATTTCAACTTTATAAAATCAAGTTATTGTTGTTCTTAAATACACTAGTTTGTTTTCCAACCCGCGCTTCGCGGCGGGGTTTGAACATGACGTAGGTTTGATAATCAAAAGACTTTCTCTTTACTTAAAGGCTCGAAAAAACGATTAATTATGGCTGCAAATAATGCCTTTGCCATGCCAAAACAATGCCCGTGTTCTATTTCATCGTCATCGCCTATCAAAAGGGTCAGAAATGTCCCAAATAAACCAAGATGAAATATAGGCCCACAAAGGCCATCGAACGAATCACACAAGTTCTGAGATGAGGACATCCTCATCCTCACCTTCATTAAACAACAGTTAAAGTCAAGATCACGAACATTCAAAAGTAAACCCCAAATGGCAATGACACCATTACAAAGAAACCTGGAAGCAATATATGACAAATAAAAGAGGCTCTCAGATGAGTCCATACTCATCATCACTACAGAAAACTTAGGGTTTCATCATCACATCATGAATATTCTAAAGAAAGCCCTAACAACACTGTTACCGTCACAAACCAACAAACACAACAAAGAGATGTAATTTGTTCTAAGATGCGCGCATAGTATCATCATAGAACTAAATGGTTGTAAATCTAGAACATTAAAAAGAGAACACCACAAATACTCATCATATCAGGTAGTATAGCTGCATCACCGCTGGCTGGGATAGCGGCTAGCAGATGCAACCACCCGACTCAGGGCGGTGGGCAACGATGAAAGTGTAGGAGCCTCACTAAAAACCCCAAAACATGTCAGAAGGGAGGCAACAAAACGACGGCCAACCTAGCGCGACACCAACTCCACCACCGCTGACACCGCCTTGTTTTCTGAACAAACAAATCTGTAGATCTTAAGCACCCTCGAAAAACCTTGGGGGAAGAAAAAACGCACAGTTGTGGTGACGAAAGGGTGATGAAACCGACCACCAAGCCAGAGCATTAACGACGTCGACCGCCTTTGGCACCACACTGGTGGTGGCAAAACAACCACTAATCCCTAAAATCGGTGGCGGAGGTAGAGCCACCTTCCCTCTCTCTCTATAAAATCTGGAGAAGAAAGGTTGAATACACCTTAAAAAGGCAAGTACAAAAACCTAGGCACATCAAAACATTATACCATATGCATACAAACTTGTACACACATTATCTACCTGTACCATATTAAAAAAATCATATATAACCACACTGTTCATCAATTATCTGTTTTCATAGTATATAATAATGATCGTGTGGAATGAAATAGGTATTTAATAAAATTTAACGTAACGATAGTTGGGCCTGTAAATGAACCGAACGTTCATGAACTGTTCGGCGGGAAGTTTATTTTTGTTTAGTAAATGAACGAAGATGAACAAATTTTTTGTGTTCGTTTTGTTAAACGAACAAACAGGAACACGTGTTTTGTTCGTTCATTTACGTTCATGAATGTTCGTTTATGTTCGTTCATATATGTCCGTTTATGTTTGTTCATTTACGTTAGTTTATGTTTGTTTATTTATATGTATTAATATATAGATAAAGGGTATTATGTGTTAATATTTGAAACATAAGTGTATTATGCTATACTAGAATTTATAAGTTTAGCGAGATTTTAATTTACACTAATACACCTAAAAGTTTCAAAATGATCATTTAACGTTGTTTTTTGTGCATTCAGTTATGCTTGTTTATTATTATTCATTTATGTCGAGTTATTATTATTCTTTTGTATTCCTTTATATTCGTGTAGTATTCATTTAGCTTTTTAACGAATGAACATAAACAAAGAAGAACATTATTATTTTCTTAATAAACGAACATGAACAAAAAATCATGTTCGATTATGTGTTCGTGTTCGTGTTCGTGTCGGTAAAAGTTAAATGAACGAACACGAATATGCTGATGTTCATGTTCGTTCGGTTATTTACTGGCCTAACGATAGTAAATAATAAAACATTGATATGATTTATACATTGGCGGCTACAGGAGAGTTTTAGTTTTCCAAGTTTTGTCGTTAAAGTTAAGTATAAGATTTTTTAATTTTCTTATTTCAATGACTAAAGTTTAGGATATTAGAGTTAGAACACCGATTTATTTTTTTAACTTTGACCATAAGATTTTAGGATCTTAGTATTTAATCATTAAACTATTCATAGTGACACTTTATTTATTTATTTAGTTTCATCACCAAAATTTGATTTTATAGTTTCTGACGAGCCGAATAGTAACGATCAAAGTAGCACGGTGTTGCTTGTGGGAATATAGACCGGGCTCCAGCCATGTATTTTTATACTTGGACCACTAAAGTTACTATTTTAGAGTTTCCAACGAGTTGCTTTGATTATGATCAAAGTAACGCAACATGGCACGTGGAAAAAATGACGGACCTCACGGGAGCATGAAAGGACAAAAACTAGTTGATATTAAAAATGCTTTTTCTTATTGACTTTTAAATTATTTACAAACATGTTAAAAAATATACATGTTAATAAAATTAAAGCCACAAACGTTTGTATTCTTTTTAAAGAAATAAAAAGAACCATCGATGAAAAGGTACAAACATCTATATTTAGCAAATCGTTTATGAAAGAACTAAATGAAAGTTATTGAAATCCAAAGATGTCTCCTTCATTGACAAAACGTCCACACATATACACAAGGAAGGGAGAGAAATTAGGAAACTCCCTAACTAATTACGAAAATGATATATAACACATTCAATGCAAAATGACTAATTGAAATATAATAATATACAGCTAATACACCCCTCAGTCTGAGCTGTAGACAGTCGAATGCACATGCTGGAACGAAACTCAGTGAACAAGTGTTTAGGTAGACCCTTTGTAAAAATATATGCATATTGAAAATCAGCCGGTACATGTAGAACGCGAACATTACCAACGCGTACATTTTCTTGAACAAAATGTATATCAAGTTCGACACGTTTAGTGCGTTGGTGCTGTACTGGATTCTCGGATAAGTGAACCACAGATATATTGTCGCAATAAACAATTGTTGCCTTGGTTGTCGGAACCAAAAGTTCGAGAAGAAGATTGCGAAGCCAACTTGTTTCAGCGACTGCATTTGCAACTCAACGATATTTGGCCTCGACACTTGATCTAGATATTGTAGGTTGACGTTTTGGGGACCAAGATACCAAGTTGTCCCCGAGATACACACAATACCCAGAAGTAAAGCGCCCAGAGTCTGGGCATCCCCCCAGTCCGCATCAGAATAAGCATTTAATTGAGTAGACTTGGAAGGAGAGAGACATAGTCCAAAATGAAGGGTGCCTTTAACATAACACAAGACACGTTTCATAAACTAAAAGTGAGGTTCTCGTGGAGCATGCATGAAGAGACAATTTTGTTACATAGCATAGGTTAAATCAGGTCTTGTAATAGTAAGGTATTGAAGAGCACCTGCAAGCTGTCAATAAAGGGTACCATCATGCAAAAGTGTACCTGCCGAAGCACTTAGTTTAGAGGCAGTGTCGACCAGTGTGGAACATGGTTTGCAGTCAGACATGTTTGCTCAGTTCATAATGTCTGCATCATATTTAGTTTTCGAGAGAAACAGGCCGGCCCCTTGTTTAGTGACATTTATCCCAAGAAAATGATGAATAGAGCCCAAGTTAGTCATAGCGAACTCACTGGAGAAGGTAGCAATAATGTGACGAATATGATCGGAACCAGTGAGAATGATGTCATCCACATACAGTAGCAAATAAGCAGTGGACTTACCCTTGTTGTAAACAAATAGTGAGGTGTCACCAACGGTGCTCTGGAAACCACATCTAGTAATATATGTAGCAAATCTGTCGTACCACGCACGCGAAGCTTGTAATAAACCATATAAGGAATTGCGTAGCCGACATACATGAATAGGATAAGTGGTATCGGTGAACCCAGGTGGTTGGAAAATGTATATTGTCTCATGTAGGTCACCGTGTAAAAACACATTTATGACATCTAGCTGATGAATTGGCCAGTTTTGGGATACGGCTAGACTAAGAACAGTGCGGATCGTAGTCGGTTTGACCACCGGGCTAAAGGTTTCCTCACAATTAATACCCACTTGTTGACTTTTCCTGTTGACAACGAGTCTAGCTTTGTAGCATTGGAGTGTGCCGGAGGCATTGAACTTGTGACAAAAGAGCCACATACATCTAATGATATTGTTGTTGGGTCGCGGAGGAACAAGGTCCCATGTATGATTGGCTTGTAAAGCTCTAAATTCTTCAACCATGGCAGCTTGCCAGTGTGGATCGGTTAAGGCTTTATGGTAGTAGGTGGGGATAGGTGAAATGGTTGGAGCAAAGTTGACATGAAAATTCAATGGTTGGCGCGGTTTGGTGATGTCAGCACGTGACCAAGTTACCATGGGATGAGATGATTAAGTGGGTGGAGGTGGTGGTGGCGGTAGGGTTGGTTAAGGTGGTTGTGAGGATGGTGGTTATTGGGGGACGAGTTCAGGGACATGATTAGCAGAAGAATGGTGAGTGGTGGGATGAGTTTGTTGGTCATGAATTTAGTGGGCTTGAGGAGGTAGGTGGGGCGGGGGAGTGGTTTTGTTGTGGGCCGAATCATTGTGGTCTGGGACAGGGTTGTGGGCCGGTGGAGTGGTTTGGGGTTGAGCCGAATAGAGATGATCAAAGAGGGTGGGGGAAATACCTTCTTCAAGGAAACGGTAGGTTTGTGGAGTAGCCCGAGTGAGGTTTTGGAACGGGAAAATTGTTTCGGTAAGGTGACATGCCAGGATAGATAGACTTTGCCTATGGAGAAATCAAGACACCTATAGCCACGAAAGTCGGTTGGATATCCGAGGGACACGCACATGGAGGAGCGTTAAGATAGTTTGTGAGATCGTGTGGCATTGGTGTTAGGATAGCATGCACACCCAAAAACGCGCAGATTATCATATGATGGTTGACGTCGGTATAAGGTAGCCATGGGGGTTAGAAAATTCAGTAGTTTGGTTGGCAATATGTTATGGAGGTAGCATGCGGTGTGCAACGCTTCGACCCAAAATTTTGGTGGGAGGGAAGCACGGTTTAAGAGGGTAAGCATGATTTCGTTTAGACGGCGAATCATGCGTTCTGATTTTCTGTTTTGTTGTGATGTTTGAGGACATGAAAACCGGAATTGAAGACCGTGTGTGGATGCAAGAGTTTTGAACGTGTGATTATCAATCTCACCCCTAAGTCGCATTGAAAAGACTTGATGGGCAGGTTAAATTGTGTTTTAATGTATCGATAAAATTGAGCAAATTTTTCATGTGTTTTGGATTTGAACTTAAGTGCGAAAACCCAAGTGTACTTGGTGAAATCATCTATAAAGACCATGTAATATTTGTACCCACTTGAACTTAACAAAGGAGAAGTCCAGAGATCGTAATGAACTATATCAAATGGTAAAACAGTAGTGGAAGTGGATGGATAAAATGGTAATCGTTTGTGTTTTGAGATTTGACACGAATGACAAACCAAAGTCCGACTACGTTTATTACATGAGATTATTTTATTAGAAACAAGGAACAAAAAACAAGAGCTCTGATATGTCCCAAGAGATCATGCCAACATTCTTGATCGTTTGATGTAAAGAAGGCATACGCGGGGACCAGGTAAGTAACCGGGTAGAGCTGAGTTGAACTATTGTGGCGGGACAACATCTTGCCACTCGGGTACTCCTTCAATGAAAAACCATGGGGGTCAAACTCAACAGAAATATAATTATCAATAGAAAACTTACAAACAAAGATAAGATTTTTGATAATGTTGGGTGTGTAGAGGACATATTTTAGGTGAAGAGGTCGATTGGGGTTGGCTAAGGTGGTGTTACCCGATCCACGAACTGGTATGCGAGCGCCATTACCTACAAAAATAGAGCCAAGAGGACAATAGGACGATGGGTTAGTAGTTTTACCTTGGTCGTCAGTGAGATGATCGGATGCACCGTTGTCCATGATCCATTGATCATATGGGTTTTGGAAGCTAACAGCCTGTATAGCTTCACTAAGTTGAGTGGGCTCCAATGGGTCATAACCAGCAACATGAGCCTATCCAGATGGACCAGGAGTAGCCCGAGAGAAAGATGATGTGTTGTTGTTGTTGTTGGGCCTGTTCTGCACTGGTCCAAACCAAGTGGGGGCCCAACCCGGTTGAGTAGGAAACGGGCAAGGTGGTGGCATCCAGTAAGTGGGCCAGTAAAGGCATGGGCCTCCAGAGACAACCTAGTTTGGAGAAGAACTAGGCCTCGGTCCGGAATAATGATTTCGATTGGAATTGCTGGTCCTCTGGTCGTTATGCTTTCTCTGTTAGGATGGTGGTGGGCGGCTACTGCTGCGATTGTGATTGCGCCGTTGGGTGGCGGGTGGTTACGACAAGATGGCTGCCATGGCGGCCGGTGGGTTAGTAGATAACATTTCCCGAGCGGCTTGATATTGTTGGTCCGACAAAAGTAAAGCACAAGAATCTTCCCAAGAGGGAAGATCTTTGTTGATTATAAAGCCGGTGGGGTCGTATTCTATCAGGAGTCCGCGAACCAATTGTAGAACCAAGCGCTAAGAGCTCACCATACTACCGAGATTGTTAAGTTGATCACTGATCTCTTTGATTCGTGGACAGTAAGCTTCAAGTGATGGCATGGCCTTGAGAGTGATGTTTGTCAGTTCATGTTCAAGAGCAGCAATACGAGGACCTTTGTTGTTTTGAAAGATCTTCTGAACCCGAATCCTTGCTTCATAGGCGGTGGATTCTTGTTCAAGGACACGAACAAGGAGATCATCTGACAATGTTCCGTAGATCCATTGCAAGACGATGGCGTCAACTTCGGACCATGATTCGAAATATGGGTTGTTTGCTGCAGGGGGAGGAGTACCCTCAATATGAGCAAGAACTTTGTAGCCCTTAACATGGAGTTTAAATAGTTTAACCCAAGATGCATAGAAGACTTTCATGCCATCAAGAACACGAACTTTGTTCTTGATATTTGTTACTGTGTAAACAAGATGAAGAGGTTTAAGAGTAGAGTTGGATGGGTTTGACAGAGGGGTCGATTGGTTTGGGGTTTCTTGTTGATCTCCCATTTTCGTGAAGATGAGAGGATGGGTACGACTAGCCGTGGCTTGGCCGGAAACACCAGAGGGGTATAGAGCAAAGCTCTGATACCACGAAAGTTATTGAGATCCAAAGATGTATCCTTCATTGACAAAACTTCCATACATATACACAAGGAATGAAGAAAAACTAGAAAACTCCCTAACTAACTATGGAAATGATATATAACACATTCAATGCAAAATGACTAATTGAAATACAATAATATACATCTAGTACTAAAAACCTTATAGAAAATTTTCTTAAACTAGTGACAGATCCATTTTAATGGTTTTGATATTATTAGAAATTAAGTTGAAAAAGCACCTAATTTGATAAATATTTTTCAAAACTCTCATTTTGATAAGTAAGTTTTTTAGAACACTCTTTTAGGAAAAAATTAATAGAATTTTTTAAGATGAGAATGGATGAAGCGGGTGGAGAAATAAAAAATGATCAACTTATTAGGCTAATGATCTGAAGAACATAAGTTTAAATTATGTTCCTGTCTAATCATTTGAGATTTTATTATCGTTTATTCTAAAACATAAACTGCGAAATCTGAAATTTATTATAAATGATCAAAATATATTTTTATTTATCGCATTTAATTCACGATTTAACGAAATTTGTAGATCCGAATGCAATATATAATTTCTTTTTCACCGCCAAAATAGTGGTGCCCAAGAGTTTTTATTTTAAGGATATTCATGTTAAATGTCACTTTGCGCTTTTTTTATCTATAGTTTTTTCTCCTCTTAGTGAGGTTGCAACTTTAACTATTTATTTATGAAATACCTTTCTGTTAATTAGTCCGTTTTAAAAGGATAATCTACAAAATTTACTTCTTTTGGGGTGTCATATCATCCGCTCAAAGGAATTTGTGATATTAGTAAAAAGTGAACCTTTAAATCATTGTTTGACAAGTGGGATTATATATTATAAATGGAGTTGGAATTTAAGTGTTAATCTTGCAAAGATTTGACACGGTCATGGATAAAACCGGGGCACATATCCTTTATTACCGATAATGCTTCATAAAAAACAAGAGTATTCACTAGTTGTATCTATGTTTATATGTTACAATTTATATGTGTCTTAGTTTTAACAGACATGAATTTATACATATAGAGAGAAGTATATAATATTGGATATGTGTAATAATTTAATTTTACAATAATAAAACCGTTTTAAATTGATCTTAACTGATTTTTGTAAGTTTTTCATAATATGTTCACAATGAGGAGTACTCAGATGATTTTGTTTCAACATGATGATTTTGTACTCAGATGATCTTAACTGCATTGACTACTAAACTATTTATTATATAAATTGACTAAAATACTTGTATCATTAAAATATTCGTTTTTATTAAAAAACTTAATATGTATTATTTTGATTAAGTGCATATAAGCATTAATATTATATGCAATATATACATATTTTAGAGCTTCTAAAAGAATTGAAGAGAGGTTATACAATAAAGAAATAATTAGAAGATGGGAATAAGTTGTTTTCTTCTAATTGTCTCAAATTTACTAAAATATTATGTAAACGGCTTATGTGGTTATTAGTAATTTTAATATATTTTTTGGTTTTGATGAAACGCACCATATGGTTTCTTGATCTTTTGGTTTTGATGAAGCGCACCATATGGTTTCTTGATCTTTCTTTGTAGCATGTTGAAATAAATAAATAAATAAATAAATAAATAAATAAATAAATAAATAAATAAATAAATAAATAAATAAATAAATAAATAAATAAATAAACTCCAATAACAGAAGCACATTTTCGGCAAAATAACCTAGAAATCAAAAGCTTTCAAAGAACTTAAAACAATTGTAGGTGAAGCTTTTGACTTTCATATGAACAAACTAACAAAAATTGACTAGTGGTTATTCAAATTGAATTAGCCAATGGTTCAGGAAGGTTATTAAATTAAACCCTCATTATGAATGTATATTAGTTGATGATGCAGTCCACAGGTTCCTCTGCGACTTCGTCTTCCGCTCATAAGTAAGCTCTTCTCCACGGCATTGACTCTGATCTTCGCTTCCTTCATTCGGTTTCTGGTTCTTGGCTGAACTAGTAGGTTTCCAACCTTCAAAGCAGCTGCTTTTACGCTCAAATACAAATGAAATTCGTGCTCAGTTCAAGTCAGCAGGATCTATCTCTTATGCAAGGTTTATTGATGAAGGTTACCTATTATTTCAATCTATATGATATAAAATAAAAAAGGCGCTCTCGTGCAATCCAAACAAGAAAGACTTACAGAATCAAAAAACCTAACAAATGTAGGCGGAATACGCTCATGATCTGCTCTGTAGATGAACAGTTATTTTGTTGTACAAGTGTGTTAAGGATGATGGTACAACTCTTTACTTCATTTGCTCATTGCATTATATCCATTCAAATCTGTGCGCTTGGGTGTCTTAAAGAGAGAAAGGACATGGTTGTGGGTGTTTCCGGCGGTATCCTCACCGGAGGTCGCCATGACCACCGATGCCCGTGTCACCGCCGTCAAAGGCGCGTCCGCCCTCTCTACTATTGTTCGACCGCCGATGCATGTACTTTGCTTGCGGTTGTTGTTCATCGACTGGTGCGCCGTCAATGGTCTTCACTGTTGCCTCTGATGTTCCCCGACCCTATCGCCGCCGGCTGTGGGTCGCACCCAGCTTCATGGTGGCGGTGGCGAAAGTGGTTATGGGTGTTGGGTCTGATTTTGTTGTTGATTGTGATGATGGCATAGGTTGTGGGCCTGGTCGTCGCTCCGCCATCGTTTTTGGTTTGGGGTGGAGCAAGTATCCGTCCTTTACCGCTAATGGTGGATGACCGGTGGTGGTGCAATTGTCAGTCTTCCTTTATCGCCGCTGTATCTTCTCGATTCCATGTTAGGGTTTTCAGATCTACAACTAACAACTGTGGCAATGATGACAGTTTGATATCAATGATGATGAGTTCATCCTCATCTGAGATTTTGTTTGTCACGACGATGGTGGTGTTGTGGTGGTATTTATGTTCTATGTTGCATTGTGATATCAATGATGATGAGTTCATCCTCATCTGAGATTTTGTTTCAACTGTTGTGGTCATTCAGATTTATTTCTATGGTCTATGATGATGAATTGTTCATCGGAGACCGTAAGTGGGCTACGATTGAGATGTGAAGTCGGTGTTGGTAGCAAACTTATTTTTGGTATGCAGCCACAACTAATAGTTCCGGTTCTGAGCCCAATTGATACTAAAGGTTTATTACTGTAGTTTTTTTTGTTCTTATAGTTATTATGTTTTAAGTGTCTAAAGGATTTACAACACCCGTTCAGCTTTGACACTATGGCCAGATGGTTTATCCGAGCCTTGGTTAACAACGTCACCCATACGCGCAGTGCCACCCATACGCGCAACGCGCGATGGCGGCTTCAACTAGTTTAGTAAACAAACCAACTAATTTAGGAGAAAATAATGGAATTTAAAAACAATAGATATCTACCAAAATTAAAAGATGTTAAAACTGCATAATTAACCTTCTATTTAAAAATATGAAAAAGAAAAAAAAGGTTGATTGGTTAAAGGTGGTTTTTTTTGTTTTTCTTGAAGGTGGTTAAAAGATGATCAGTGAAGATGGTGCACTTCATCCCATACAGGTAGTGCCTCCAAATCATTAATGCAAACACCACCGCAGCCAACTCCAAATTATGGGTAGGATAATTGGCCTCGTGGACCTTTAATTGTCTAGAAGCATAGGCTATCACCTTTCCTCGTTGCATCAACACGCAACCCAATCCTGCATACGAGGCATCTGAGTAGACTACTAGATCCTCGTTCCTTTCAAGTAACGTCAAGACAGGGTAAGTAAAGGTAAGAACGATAAATTACCCTTGCGGAGACGACCTTACTTACCCTTGCACAATAAAGGTAGCTAAGATATTAAATTGTTTTTGATCGAGTCTCGACAACCAGATCAAAATGGTGTCGTTGCCGGGGATATGTGTTCACGTGTCAATTATTTGGTGTTAAATTGATCTAAATGTTTGATTTTATATCATGATTATGGTGGAACACGTTCAAGTTGTTGGTGTTTTGGATTATAGGTGATTGGAGCTAAAGTAAGCTTATTTTGGATGAAAAGATGCAAAACGGGAAACCGGAACTAACTTGGGTGAAACATGAAGAGTATAGAAGAAGGGGGATGGAAATCGAAGCCCAAGAAGTTAAGAAATCCAAAAACCGAAGGTTCAAGACCATGGTAACTTAAAATGGGCATAAATTGGGCTAGGAAAAGAGTTACGGGGCCCACGACCAATCAACGGAAAGCTCGTGAAAATTTATATGTGAAAATAAAAATTTCACAGGGGCCTGGCGTATGATACGCCGCCCTAGGCGTATCATACGCCGGCCGGCGTATTGATGGGCGTATTGGCCAAAAATTCCAGAGGGTCGGCGTATGATACGCCGGGTATGGGCGTATCATACGCCGGTAGCCTAACAAATCCCTATTTTCATGGGATTTTAAGTTTATTTAAGCCAAAACAACCCTAATTCGATCTAGAACTTCTTGGAGACGAAAAAGTGACAAACTTGAGGTGATTTTAGGTGTTCTAAGGCTCCCCAAATCATCCACAAACATTCTCCAAGTCAAGATTGAAGATTGAACGAAGATGATCCGTGGCTAGGTTCTCTTGATTGCTTTCGGGAGTACGATTCTTGTAAAGTGAAACGATTGGTATGATTGATTAGGTTTTTGTATTAAACATTGATCTATTGAATGCAACATTATGTTTTGATTGATTTAAATGATTTGCTTATAAATAAAGTTGTTTGCTTGATTATCAGTTTTTCGGTTTCCTTGCATCGTGAACTCATTAAGAAAAGTAGGCAATGTGATAAAAGTGAATTGGTAATATTGTGAATGATCGAGTCTTAAAAGATTGGTTCGTTTGTTATCACTTTAATCAAAAGCTATGATCTTGAAGTATTGTTTCTTACAAACCCTAATTTAATAGTACCAATTGTTGATCTTGCAGAATTGAAAACCCGAAAGTGATTGTTTTTCATTATATAATTAAGTTCGTCTTCAAGTTTGTTGCTTTATGCAATTGTGTTCATTAATCCATTCCAAGTTTCAATTTTTAATTATAAAGTTTGAGTCTTTTAGTTAATCATGTCACGTTAATTAAACACTTTCCACATATTCCCTGAGGAGACGACTTTACTTATACTTGCACAATAAAGGTAGTGCCTCCAAATCTTTAATGCAAACACCACCACAGCCAACTCCAAATCATGGGTACGATAATTGGCCTCGTGGACCTTTAATTGTCTAGAAGCATAGGCTATCACCTTTCCTCATTGCATCAACACGCAACCCAATCCTGCATTGTAACACCCCGAAAAGTCGAAACGAGTCATTAAGGATAATAGGCTTAATTAATGGGTATTTAATAAAAGAGGGAAAGGGGTTATGGGCCAAATTGGGTTTATGGGCAAAAGCCTAAGTGATTAAGGCCCATAATCAGCCCTTAACCTACCCAAATCAGCCTCCATCTCCATCATTTGAACCCTAGCTCCCAAAATTCATAAAGAGAGAAAGTAGAGAGAGAAAGTGAAGAAAACTCAAGATTTAAAGCTTTCAAGGTTTAGAGATTGAAAATCTGAGTGTTGGAGCATCAAGACCTAAGAAAGAAGCAACAAATCCAGGTAAGAATCGACCTCTAAACCCTTCTGTAGATCAAACCCGGATTCTAGGGTTTTGGGTTTTGAAAAGTTGCAAAGAATCGCATAAAGGTCACATTTTTACGTATGAAAACATGTATAAAGCTTAGATTTAGCCTCATGGATGATAAACTAAGAGATTGGACGTAAAAAGTTATGATTTTGGGTTAAAAACGGTCTGGTTCGTAATTTTTATGCGATCTGCGAAACTGCATATGCATCCAGCGAAATTGCATATTCAATCAGCGAAACTATGAGGACTTCCTGCGAAACTATAGTTTCGCAGGTAGTTTCGCAGACATGTTTTTCCAACGAAAGTTGGGCGAAACAAGCAGTGAAACTGGCAGCGAAGATGCCAGCGAAACTGCCAGCGAAGTTGCCAGCGAAACTAGCAGCGAAACTGCTGGTGAAACTAGCAGCGAAACTGTTGGCGAATCTAGCTGAGAAATTGCTGATCTTGCAGCGTAATTAGCAGCGAATTTAGGCAGAAATTAACCCCTTTAAGTGTTAGCTATAGACTGTGTAGAGTGATCCTAGCCTTGTAAGCTTAGCCTAGAAGTTATTCGTGGTATCCAGGTGAGTTCTAGATCTCCTATTTATAAGTTTTTACATGTTTTGGGGCTATTATGCATACTAAATATATGATTTTTAATGACCAGCCAGGGGCGTTGCCCCTTGGACCCCACTAGGGGCTGCTGCCCCTAGGACCCCGCTGTCAGGGCTGCCGCCCCCGAACCCCCGCTGTCCCGCGGAAGGTCGGTTATGTTTTATGATAGTACTTGGCATGTTGTGTACTTAATAAGTTAAGTATTATATATATTAAAGAGGAAGATGATATTAATAAAAAGTGAAACTTAATGAATGTTACCCCCGGGCCCGTTTGATGATGTAAAGTCTTGCAAGCACTATGATAGACTTCACTTAGGTGAGTCTGATGTATGATGATGGATCCGTATTTATGAGCGGGCTATGTGCCTTGCAGTGTGGATCAACTGTCGGGGGTTAGCTACCGTATTCATGTGTACAGATAGGGATTGGCATTTGTTGTCAATCAACATGGAGCTCTTGCTTTGTGCAATCTCGTTTATGATGAAAGTGAAAGATAATGAAAGAATGAAAGATAATGAGCATGCTTATTATGATGCAAGTAATGTTATGTACTATGTTGTATGCATGGTCATTATATGAAGGATAAAGTTAATATTTCTTATATTATTTAAAACTAGAACTCGCTCAGCGAAGCTGACTTTTATGCATAATAGTTGGCAGGTAAACGTTGATGCTGAGGATGGCACACGGAGTTACTTGGGGAGCTATGGATGGCATTACTGTTTATGAAATCTTTATTGTAATTTAAGAACAAGTAACATGTTTTGTTTGAAATTAAAGGACAAATGTATGAGTACAATATGATTTCCAATTTTCTAATGAATGTCTATTTAATTCCGCTGCAATGTTTTGATTATAAAAAATGATTTTATGCTATGATTAACCAACTGTGAGATTTTCCGGGAACGGGGCCTTACATGCATACGAGGCATCTGTGTAGACTAATAGATCCTCGTTCCCTTCAGGTAATGTCAAGACAGGTGCTTGAGTGGGAATAAGACTGCTACTAATGCTTAGAGATGGATTGAGGAGATTAAAACCACGTTGGATGTTTATGGTTGTAAGAAGGAAGATAGGATCTAGTTTGCTGCTTAATTCTTCAAGAACGAAGCTCTAACCTTGTTGAAGAATGTATTATCCACTAGGGTAAGAACTAAGGTGTATGGTATTATCTAGGCAAGATCTTAAAAGCTCTTCTAGAGAAATATGTGCCTCAACATGAGGTGGGACAAGTAGAAAACTTGTACCTATATTTGTAAATAAAGGGTACTAATTACCAAAGTATACATTTTGATTTTTAATGTTGGTGGGAGATTTATTTAGGGCACTATTCTTGAGATTTGTGCTGACATCAAGATTAGCAAACTCGTGACCCGATAGTCTATAATTCAACTGGAGGCGAAATTGACTAAAGAGTTGAACAAACGGTGGGGAAGTAGGATAGTTGTGGTTGAACATAAAAGAAGGTTCAATGGTGGAAGGTAAGGAGGATACTTTGAAAGGTTTAATCATGATAGGAACAAGTCAATCCAAAATGAGAAGAAGTTCAGGAAGATTGATACCAAGGATCGGGGAAATGCCCCTAGGTTAATACGTGTAGTCAAAATCATTCTGGTCACTGTTACATGGATATATGTGTCAAGTGTGGAAAGAAAGGGCACGCTGCGCGTGATTACCTATACCATCAAGCTTGTTATGAATGCAGAATGGATGATCACATCAAGGTGTACTACCTAAAGCTCGAAAAAAGCATGGCCACCTAAGCTGACAAGGGAAAAAAGCCTACTACTCCTACAACCTATGCCAGTGTGTTTGTTATGGGGGCGAGGAGGCCTTAAATATTGATGACGTGGTCACAGGTTATGTTCTCTTCAAACCACACATATGCAAGCATATTGGTTGATAATGCTGCCAATAAGATTCTCGTGGCCAACAAATTCATGGTTTGTTTATGATGCATAATGTCTACGTTTGTCATGCCTTAGATTATGAAATGGCTAATAGGCAAGAAATAAGGTCCGAGTTTATGCTTAAGAATTGTTGCTTAAGATAAAACAATCAGGATTCCTCCATTACAATTATTACTTATGAATTTGGGAGGTTTTGATATAGTCCTAGGAATGGACTAGTTGGCTAAGCACAAAGCCCATATAAATTGTAAATGAAATTCGGTGAAGTTTGAGCTACCGAATGGCTAGAAGACGAAGATCATGGTAGATCTGTCACGCAGATTTCAACAAAAGATGTTATCTATGATGAAGGCGAAAAAGTACTTACATCAAGGATGCGAGGTCTACTGGTTATACATGATAACGGTGAAGAGAGAAAGAAATATTAAGGACATATCGGTGGTGTCAGAGTACCTAACGTGATTCCGAAAGACCTACCTGGTCTACCTCTGTACAGAAAAGTTGAATTCCACATCGACTTGGTACCGGGTGTTACACTGATTGTGAAAGTACCATATCGGTTAGCGCTCTTGGAATTGAAGGAAATGATGTTGCAAATTTAGGAACTAGAGGAAAAGGGATTTATAAGACCAAGCTCGTAGCCTTGGGGAGTTCTAGTCTTATTCGTGAAAAATAAGGATGGTTTGATGTGGATGTGCATCAATTACCGAACCTCAAACAAGGTGACAGTCGAGAACTAATATCCTTTGCTATGCATCGATGATTTATTCAATCAATTGCGAGGAGCAAGTTACTTTTTGAAGATCAATTTTTGAACTGACTATCACAAAGGGAAAGTGCGTGAAGAGAATATGCCAAAGAGTACCATGCGTACAAGGTATGGTCATTATGAATTCGTGGTGATGCCTTTTGGACTGACCTATGAACTTGCGGTCTTCATGGACTTGATGAATCGAGTGTGCTAATCCTACTTGAAACAAGTGTGTGATTGTGATTATTAATGGCATCTTGGTGTATTTACAAACTTAGGATGAACATGAACAGCATATATGGATGTTGTTGGAGCTTTTAAGAAAAGAACAAATATACACGGAATTCTGTTAGTGTAAAATTTACACTTTGGCTAAGAGAGGTTTAGTTCTTAGGGCATTTCATCAATTACAAAGTAATTTAAGTGGACCCAGCCCAACTGAAAGTAGTAATGGGATGGGAAGCTCCTAAGTCGCGGATTGAGATTCGTAGGTTTCTTGGGTTGACAAAATATATAGGAGATTTATCTAAAATTTTACCGAAAATCATAACGCCGATTACTACTCTCGCCCGTGAAAGTGCAAAGTTTAACTGGGGCCCAAGCAAGAAGAATCATTCGAAGTACCTAAGCAAAACCTAAATAATGTAACCGTTCTCACTCTACTGGAGGGAATGATGATTATGATTTATGGTGATGTTTCTATAAGTGTATTAGGATGCGTATGGATGCAAAGGAATCACATAATTACACACACATTAAGGAAACTGAATTAGCATATAGGAACTACGCTACACATGACTTGGATTTGAGTGCGGTTGAGTTTGCTTTTGAGATCCAGCCACATTACTTGTATGGAATGAAATTTGTCGTATATTCAGATCATAAGAGCCTAAAACATATATTTGAGTAAAAGGTTCTTAATATGTGACAAAGGCGATGGATGGAAGTATTGGCTGATTATGACTTTGAACTTTAGTATCATCTAGATAAGGCAAATATGGTTGCTGATGCCTAAAGTTGGAAGGAACGGACGAACTCAATTCGTGTATATGCTATGCGTATAGATGTCCGAGTGAGCTTAACGGATGAACTAAGGAAAGCATAATTAGAGACCCTATTTAGGCAAACATGGGAAAGGAAGAGATGATTGGAATGTTGAAACAATTGACTGCAGTCCTAACACTAGAAACCTTCACGGATGCTATAGTCTTTGGATACCTCCATGTGAAAATAGGAAAAGATCATGATGGATCTCGTGGTCAAGTTGCAAAGACACGTAAGGGCAAAGATGCGATATGGGTAACCGTTGATAGGTTCACGAATTCACACACTTCGTACCTAATAAGGAAACATACGAAATGGAAAGACTAGCCAAATTCCCCAACCGAAAATTCCAGCAGTTTTGTTGCCTATCAGTATACCTCTTTGGACGATCCTGAGTGGATTTCAGTCTCTTCCTTATATTCTTCACCTTATTGGCAGTGAAAAGTTTTAATAATTGTTCACCTGGAAACACCTCATTTTTCTATTTCGATTGCTCATGAACACCAACATTTAGGATTCTTGATAAATGGCCAACCACTACATTCTAACATCCTTTCTTTTCTCAGATCTCCAAATCAAACTCTTGTAATAATAGGATCCACCGAATCAGTCTGTCTTTAATATCCTTCTTTTCCATTAAGTACTAACTGCACTATTGTCAGACTGCACAATCCCCTTGCTTCCCCTAAATATATGATCTAAATTTATGAAGAGCATACATAACAACAAGCAATTTCTTTTCTGTAGTTGTTTAATTTAACTGAGCATTAAATAAGGTTTGCTTGCATAGTAAATTGTCATAGGCTTCTTGTCCATCCTTTGTCCCAACACTTTCCCAATAGCATAATCACTTGCATTACACATTATTTCAAAAGAGATTGCCTAACTTGGTTCCAGTAGTAGAAGGGCCTCTATTAATTTTTGTTTTAAGACATTAAACGAATTCAAACTATTTATATAAAAGACAAATAGTGAGAAAATTGCAAACAGGTTTTATTATGACACTGAAAGCTATTATAAACATTTGATATGGCATGCCCAAGAAAAGATCGAATGCCTTTAACATTTGTAGGGAGGTAAGGTAGAAATAACTTTAATTCTTGCATGATCTACCTTAATTCCCCCTTTTGAAATGAAATGACCCAACATTATGCCTTCCTACACTATAAAAAGACTTTCTCTCAACTCAAGACTAGATTAGTTTCCACACAATGATATAGCACTTTAATAACTGATTTAGACAATCTTCAAATGAAGAACCAAAAATTAAAAACTCAATCATGAGAATTTGTAAGACTACCCAACCATATCTTAAAAGATACTCATCATACGCTTTAGAAAGGTGGTTGTGGCATTACAAAGTCCAAAAGGCATTCTCTTAAATTTGAAGGTGCAATAAGGACATGTTAAGGTTGTCTTTTATTGGTTATCAGGATGATTTGCAATCTGGTTATACCCCGAATGCCCATTTGAAAAATTTAAAACTTCTAACATGCTAACTTGTGAATGATGTAATCGATAAAACATATATTGGAAAATGTTCTTTAGAAGTAGCCGCATTGAACTTCCTATAATCTATACAAACATGCTATCTCATTAACAGTCAAGTGGTTATCTGTTCTGTAACACCTCGAAAAGTCAAAACGAGTCATTAAGGATAATGAGCTTAATTATTGGGTATTTTAATAAGGTAAAGAAATGGTCATGGGCTAAATTAGGCTTATTGGGTAGTGGCCTATGGGACTAAAGGCCCATAATCAGCCCTTAAGCACCCAAACCAGCCTTCATCTTCCTCATTGCAACCCTAGCCATCAAAATTCATAGAGAGAGAAAGTAGAGAGAGAAAGTAAAGAAAACTCAAGATTTGAAGCTTCCAAGGTTAAGAGATTGAAGATCTGGGTGTTGGAGCATCAAGACCTAAGAAAGAAGCAACAAATCCAGGTAAGAATCGACCTCTAAACCCTTCTGTAGATCAAACCCGGATTCTAGGGTTTTGGGTTTTGAAAAGTTGCAAAGAATCGCATAAAGGTCACATTTTTACGTATGAAAACATGTATAAAGCTTAGATTTAGCCTCATGGATGATAAACTAAGAGACTGGACGTAAAAAGTTATGATTTTGGGTTAAAAACGGGTTGGTTCGTAATTTTTATGCGATCTACGAAACTGTATATGCATCCAGCGAATTTGCATATTCAATCAGCGAAACTATAAGGACTTCCTGCGAAACTATAGTTTCGCAGATAGTTTCGCAGACATGATTATCCAACGAAAGTTGGGCGAAACTGGAAGCGATACAACCAGCGAAACTGCCGAAGGTGGCAGCGAAACTGTTGGCGAATCGTACTGCAAAATTGCTGATCTTGCAGCGAAATTAGCAGCGAATTTAGGTAGAAATTAACCCCTTTAAGTGTCAGCTTATCTGCAGGTTGTGTAGAGTGATCCTAGCCTTGTAAGCTTAGTTTTGAAGTTGGTCTCGGTATCCAAGTGAGTTCTAGATCCCCTATTTATAAGTTTTTCCATGTTTTGGGGCTATTATGCATACTAAATTTACGTTTTTTTAATGACCAATATTTTAAGGGTTCTAACAGGAAGAACGATTTTTCTATAAGTAAATATGCAATATAAATGTTTAAATATAATAATTTTTCGCGCTGACCTGGCAGGCTGGCTCCAGCCAGGGGCGTTGCCCCTTGGACCCCACTAGGGGCTGCTGCCCCTAGGACCCCGCTGTCAGGGGCTGCCGCCCCCGAACTCCCGCTGTCCCGCGGAGGGTCAGTTATGTTTTATGATGACTAGTACTTGGTATGTTATGTACTTAATAAGTTAAGTATTATATATTAAAGTGGAAGATGATATTAATGAAAAGCGAAACTTAATGAATGTTACCCCCGGGCCCATTTGATGATGAAAAGTCTTGCAAGCACTATGATTGACTTCGCTTATGTGAGTCTGATGTATGATGATGGATCCGTATTCATGAGCGGGCTATGTGCCTTGCAGTGTGGATCAACTGTAGGGGGTTAGCTACCATTTTCATGTGTACCGACAGGGATTGGCATTTGTTGTCGATCAACATGGAGCTCTTGCTTTGTGCAATCTCGTTTATGATGAAAGTGAAAGATAATAAAAGAATGAAAGATAATGAACATGCTTATTATGATGCAAGTAATGTTATGTACTATGTTGTATGCATGGTCATTATATGAAGGATAAAGTTTATATTTTCTTATATTATTTAAAACTAGAACTCACTCAGCGAAGCTGACTTTTATGCATAATAGTTGGCAGGTGAGTGCTGATGTTGAGGATGGCACACGGAGCTACTTGGGGAGCTATGGATGGCATTCCTATTTATGAAATCTTTATTGTAATTTAAGAACAAGTAATATGTTTTGTTTGCAATTAAAGGACAAATGTATGAGTACGATATGGTTTCTAAGTTTTAAATGAATGTCTAATTATTTCCGCTGCAATGTTTTGTTATTAAACTGATTTCATGCTATGATTAACCAACTGTGAGGCTTTCCGGGAACGGGGCCTTACATGTTCACCATTCTCACCTTTTATAATATGAATGCCATCTTTTTTTGTATTGTGTGGGAAGGGCTCACCCATGCGCTATCAGTGATTAGATAGACAATACACACATCTAGCCAATTGAGGTCATCCTTCTTGAGCACCTCTCGGATGTTGGGATTCAACCTTGTTTTTGTATCTTTTGCGTGTTTTAAATCTGCATCAATATTATTTTATGCATTACCATTAATGGACTAATACCTTTTGCAATGGTCCATCTACTAACTGTCTTGTGCTCTTGTAACACCTTGTGTAACGATTATTCTTGTTCCACATCCAAATATGATGCACTAATGACAGGTAATGTTTAATTTTCTCCCAATAAAGCATACTTTAATGTTTAGGAAGTTCCTTTAGTTCCACTTTTAGTGGATTCTTTAATGATGGTCTCAATTGAGAATCGATATTTCCAGGTGGGGTCTCTACGTGGTGTGTTCACGGTGGTCTGCCTTCATGCACATTCATGCACAACCAATACTTCCAGTTACTTTTCTTCCTCATCCAATGCACGTGTATGCTCCACACTTAACTTGTCACAAAATACACATGACTCCTTCATGTTGTCCATATTTTTATAAGGATCACAACCTTCCATAATGTCCGCCATGAAGCATTCATTATCAACATAGGAGTTAGTTACTTTGTCATACACATTGACTCTCAAATTACGATTACAACTCGTCATGTCAATGTTTCCATCTCAACAATCTGTTTGTGCATTATTAGTTGTTAAGAATGGTCTATGAAGTATGACATTAGAGTTTTTGCTTTTATCACAAGAAGCATAACCAAGAACCAAGAAATCAACTCGATGGTAGAAATCATCACTGTTGACAATCACATCAATCACTAATCCATAAGGGAGTTTCAAAGTGAGATTGGCCAACACCATAATGGTTTCAGCTTTTTGTGTTTGATTATGTGTTCCAGTTCATGTTCATTTTTATTTTTGTGTTTAATTAAATTTGAATGAATAAACACGAACATGCTAGTATTCATGTTCGTTTGGTTCGAACTATGAGAACTTTTTTTACACATAAAGTTAAAGACTTATCATTTACTCTTAGTGCGAACTATAAGAACTTTTTTTACACATGTTTACATATGTGTGAATATGCGCAAAATGAGAATTATTTTACATATGTGTACGTATGTGTAAACATATATAAAAAGGATTAAGAATAATTAAATTTTAATCATTAATTTTCTTAACTAATGACTGAACTTAAATAGTAGAGGAAAAATTGTTGCAAAAGTATTATACTCATCAGCACTTCTTTTGACTTTTTTAAACTCCCCATCTTTTTTAACACGTTAATAACTTTTATATATAAAATTATTTCTATACCATAAAAATAAGCGTATTTTATCTTTGAACGAGTGTAGTATCGTAACATATAAAATTAAATATAAAAATTATATTTTAAACTCCTTATGATTTGTAAGGCCCCGTTCCCAGGACACCTACAGTTGGTCATTCATCGCACATAAAACATATATTTACATTCATATTTCATAAGCATCGCAGCGGAATATTAAACTAGGCTTTCATTTCTATATAAATGCTTTTGCAAGTTAATACAACATTCATTACAAAACAGTTTGTTCGCATTACAATGCAAAAACATTAATCAAAAGAATGCCATCCCAAAAGAGCCGAGTAGCCTCGCGGTGCCATCCTCAGCAATCATTACCTGCCAACTGGAAAACATATAAAAAAGTCAGCGTTGCTGAGTGAGTTCTAGTTTTATATTAAAACATACTTTACTTTCATTAAAAACTATTCCTTTTCTCATGCGATCATTCACTATACGTGTACACTGATAATATCATTATTATCTTTCATTACATTCGTTAACTTTCGTTCGTTTCATACGTTCGTTCTTCCGAGTCTGTTGCGACGACAGGGTCGCTCACCTCATTAGCAATCTCAATGATTGCACGCTATCCGATTCTGTTGCAACCATAGGTTTGCTCACCTCATTGCCAATCTCAATGATAGCACGCTATCCGAGTCTTTTACAACAACAGGGTTGCTCACCTCATGGCAACATCAACGATAGCACGCTATCCGAGTCTCTTGCAACAACAGGGTTGCTCACCTCATGGGCAATCTCAACGATTGCATGCTGTCCGAGTCTCTTGCAACAACAGGGTTGCTCATGTCATATATGTGCTTGCAAGCCTTTCCTTCGTTCATTCATCATTCATTAATGCATGCATTCTTACTTCATGTTCCTCTTTCGTTATCTTTCACTTTACGTTACATAATACTTCATTAATTAATTAACACGACACGTAAAGCCACAAGAAAGATAAACATACATCATAATAAGGAACATATCATACACAGTCATCATCAACATACAGGGCAACATCATACATACATAACATGCATAAACATGCAACATCATCATCATCATGCCCAAAATACTTTCTAAGGTCATAATAGTCATCTTACATGCTCTTACGGGAACCTTTACGTCAAAACTTACATCTGCACTTTCCCCGAAAGTTAGAAGTCGAACCACACTTCCCTTCGAGTGCAACAGCCCTATTCGGGCGTATGGGCACCCTTCAGTCGCATGGCCTCCATGCGACTGAACATCATGCGATTGGACTCATGCGGATGAACACCTATGCGAATGAACACCCAGTCGTGCGTATGGACCTCATGCGGATGGAACTAATGCGAATGAGCACCTATGCGACTGACCTCATGCGAATGGACTCATGCGACTAAGCACCTATGCGACTAGACCCTCAGTCGTATGACTCCCCATGCGATTGGACTCCTAATCGTGCGAATGAAACCTTAGTCGTGGGAATGAACCCTCAATCGTGCGAATGAATCCCAATCGTGCGAATGA